>AWWV01011496.1:0-29060 GCA_001974805.1 Corchorus capsularis
CAAAAAAAGGCTTCAAAAAAGGTACTAAAAAATGGATGATTTTTTACACATATTCTTACACGTTAACAACCTATAAACACAAATATACCAAATATAAGGCATAATCAAGCATAAAATACTCTAAAAGCATAGGAAGTGACCATAAAAAAGATGCATAGTTTTGGTCCGATCATATTTCCCCCACACTTAAGCTTTGCTAGTCCCTAGCAAACTAAGGTTAATCCTAAGAAAATAAAAAATGGTTAGTCCTAAACTAAGCAACATATTGATTCCACTTTCGTAGGTGTACAGTGGCACTTAGCATGTGACACAAGCCTTTAAACCTCTATACGTCTATAAAGGAGGAGTTATAGTCTCCTGAGGGTTTACTTAACTAGAACGATACCCACAAACATTATGTAACATTAACTAGAGACATCAAACTTTAGAAAACAAAGTACTTCTAATAAATTAAGAATTTAATCTACATTTTCTAGTCAAATGCAATACAAGTTAGTAAAAATACAAAGACCATAAGATTCAAATCAACTATGCACAAAATCACTTCAATCAATAATGTAAGTTCTAAGATCAACATACCTTGGATGAATTTTGACAAGGAAAACTTACCATAAGCTTGTATTTTCATCAATTGCCAAAGAGAAAGTAATATCATGGATATTAATCAAAAATTAAGATGGGTTTTAAAAGAAATAGCCCAAAATTTCTAAGCAAGGTTACTAACCTTAGAAGTGTCCATGAATTGGGGCTACTAGCTCCCTTTAATTGAGGTTACTAACACTCATTTTTACAAGAGGGACAATATTTCCGCTTTCCATGCCTCTTATCCTCTTTCCAAGGGTTACTAACTCCTTTTGTTAAAGAAAAGAGTGACAACAATGGATAAATTAATTAATTAAATTTTTTTTATTAAGCAAGAAAATATCTCTTCTCCTCTTAACATGAAAACACTTCTTTTTAAAAGATTTTAACTACCCTTCATACCCCCACACTTAGTCTTTGACATATCCATGACATACTTCTATAAATGTACATAAGAATCAACACAAGTTCTAGAAGTAATACACTTGTCAAACCATTTTTGGGTATGAAAAACCTTATTAATTACACTTCTCAATCAAAGAATGAAATTATACATAAGAAAATTTGAAAAATATTTTCAATGTATTTAAACTAATTAATATTATAAAAGACTATACTCATGGAAATTAAATCAAAATTTAATACAGATACAAAACAATTTTTAATTTTCTTCAAAAGTTTTGAAAAATTTGTCTCTAATCAATAAGATAGAAAAGAAAAATAGGATCTTTCAAATAGACTAATTCTTCCCCCCACACTTAAAAGACACATTGTCCTCAATGTGTGTTTTGCTAGTATTTTGACAAAAAAATTTCAAAACATGTTGTTTTGGAAACTTTTGGAAAAATGAAGTGCACAAGTAAGACTCGATCTAGAAAGTGTTGACCCAATCTAATAAATCAAGCAAACTTATTACTAGCAATAAATCACAATAAATGGGGTAATCCAATTAATTGAGCACATGCAAGAATTAATTCACCAAGAAAGTCGAAACTTAATCTAAGCAAATTAATCAAACATAGTATCAATCATAGCATCCAAACACATAAGTCTTTCATAAGATCCAAATAGAACAAATACAAATATGAAAATATGCATGCAATGACATGATAAAAATGCAAAACATAAAAGAGTTCATAACATATGACATCCTAAAGATAAGAATTAACGGCCTCTCCTTGGTCTCCTTTGACCCATGGAATCACGTAGGGTGTCCTCCATTCTCTCTATGTAAGCCATCATCTCACTCCTATGTTGTCTCATCTCTCGAACCATAAGTTCTTGAAATTCTCTCATAGGAAGCTCTTGGAA
The DNA here is from genome assembly GCA_001974805.1 of Corchorus capsularis. Taxonomy (NCBI): domain Eukaryota; kingdom Viridiplantae; phylum Streptophyta; class Magnoliopsida; order Malvales; family Malvaceae; genus Corchorus; species Corchorus capsularis. The sequence continues at coordinate 1,894 of AWWV01011496.1, forward strand.
ATTTTCTTCATCAACTTCCAAGGATGATTGTCTTGTCCCTTGTGATTGTTCAAGTCCTTGTGCATACGTCCTTCTTTGCACATTGTACCAATGTACCTCATTGGCAACAACTCTCCTCCTTAAACCCAAATGACTTAAACAATTCACATCAATGACATTGTCTTCATTGTTGAAGCAATACTCACCATCAACTTCAACTCCTTCATTGACCAAAATCTTGCTAATCAACAATGGAAAAACAAATGCCTTATCTTCATGTGAAGAATGAACTACTTCCCACATCCTTGAGAGTAACAACCTAGCCATTGGTATTCCATTACAATGTCCTAATCCATGGCAAAGCTTGTCTACAACATAAAAGTCTTCAATGCGAAGCTTATGCTTGTTACTACTCCTAGGAATGACGTTATGATGTAATAAGTAACACACAAGTCTATCCCTTGGTTCCATGTACTTGACTCTTACATCCCTACTCCCTTGGTTATCCATACCAAGAGGAATGTCAAACCTCCTTAACGCACCATCCCTTTTCCATGTGCTCTCGGTGGCGGTCCTTTGCTCTCCATTAACATAAGTAAAATAGAACATACTACCCTCATTGTTCAAACCAAGTAAACGGCATAGATATTCCTCATCAACTACAATGTACTCACCTTTGACCATTGTGTTGATGGTGTAGGAATAACCATCACGCTCCTTGTCTATGTTGGCGTAAAATTGCTTCACCAAATTTGGATAGTAGTATCCATCTACTTGAAGAAGTGATCCCCAACCTCTATTGACAAATAATTGGCTAACTCCAAGTTCTTGATCAATGTTAGTTGGAAGCACTTTTTTCTATAATGAAAGAGTTGTTATACCTTGATTCATACCACTCTTGACATTCACTATCAACAAATATGGGTGGCGGCACACTAAGGTAAGGTTGTATGGTGGTTTCCTCCTCAATTGGTGCGGCTTGAGATGTTGATGCTCTTGCTCTCACTCTTCTTGACATTTTCTCGAACACTTGGTGGGCACTAGGTTACCTTGTAGGGTTTCTTGAAAATTTTTTCTTTGAGATCCAATGTAGCACTCCCCAATGCTCTAAAATGCTTCAATCAACTTCCAAACTATCTCTTATCTCCTTTCTAATCACTCCAAACAAGAATCCAAAGAAAACAACCACTTTCCCAAAACTTGAAAATTTGAAAAATTGATGGTTTTGATGGAAAAAGTGTTGGATAATCAAATGGGTAAGTGTTTAAGGTGATAAAAAGATAAAAGAAATGATTTGTGAGTGATGAAGTAGTGAAATTTGAAAATTAAAGTGAGTAAATATGTGTATGTAGGCAAGAAAAAAGAAAATTGAGTGGGTTTTGGATGAAGGTGGGTGTTGAAGGATTTGAGGTGGGTGTTGGGTGGTATTTATAGTGTTTGAAATGGGTGGTGGTTGTGAGTGTTGGGTGAGTACGGCATGGCATGGGTGCATAGCATGGGTGCATGGGTGTTGGCAGCTGCACATGGGTGCACAAGCCTACGGGCTGGGTGCACAGGCAAAGCGCCTGGGCGCCCACCCCGAGTCGGCCTCTAGCGCTTGGCACTTGCTGCTGGGCGCTGGGGCTTTCCAGCTGGGTGCCCAGGCTTACGGCATGGGGCCCCAGCTGGAGTCGGGCTTGGTCCCTTTTTGCTCCAATTTTGCAATTTTTGCTACCAAACTCAATTCCAACTTCAACTCGATTGGCATCCAAAAACCTTATAAATTTCTCAATTTCTTCAATCCAAAAACACTTGATTTTTACCAAAAATTCCACTTGATAACCATCAAAAGATTGACCTTATGTTCTTATCACTTAAGAGTCTATATGTATGAGATGCATGAGATAATTATACAATGATAATATGCATGGAAAAAACATTCAATTCAAGAAAATTAATTGATATGCATCAATCATCAATCAAACATAGGAAATTAAATGAGATTAGAGTTCAAGAAAGCTTCTCTATTTTTGCAAAATGTAAGCTCCAATGCTCTTGATATGTGCTTTCCTTCCTTGTCTCCATTGCTTGATTGATTCCTTTGAGTTGAAAATGCAAAATGACCTATAACTAAGAAAAAGAAAATTCAAAAGAAAAAGATAGATGTTAGTGTATTGGGTTGCCTCCCAATTAGCGCCTTCATTTAATGTCTTTGGCTAGACATCCTCGTGGACTATTCTCCATTGGCGAAGGAACGTTGAGTGTGCTCCTTCAAAAGTTCCACGGTGATGTTGAGAGTGTCACTCATGGCTTTAAAAAGTTCAATTATGGCTCCATCAATTTTGAGTAACTTCTCTCGAGCTTCCTTCAATTCCTTGTTGATTTCTTCACGCGTGTTGTTGGAAATTTTGCCTCTTTCTCCAAGCTTCTCTTTGTTTTTCTTCTTGGTCCAACTTGGAGGTGCAATTGCTTGAGTCAAAGCTTCCAATGCTTCATATGCGTCCTTCACAGTCCTATCGAACAAGGGTATGTTGTTGATGCTATCCACAAGAAGTTGATCATCGACTTCTAATCCTTGATAGAAGCACTCGATCAAAACTTATTGTGAAATGCCATGTTGAGGGCAATCGGCACAAAGTGTCTTGAATCTCTCCCAAGCTAGGTGGAAATTCTCATCTTTGCGTTGTCGAAAAGTTGTAATTCTTTGCCTCTCCTTTCAAAGTTGCTCACTTGTCATGGTTGAAGATGTTGTACCTAACTCTTTCTTTACCCACATTTCCACTACACACACAAAATCATTAGTTTTCAAAGATAAATTTGATGAAAGTTTGGGATGAATTACATCACCATCAAACTCCATCGTCAATGAGCCATCAAAAACATCGATTTTGGTGTGAGAAGTCCTTAAGAAAGGCCTTCCTAATAAAAGAGGGTCTTGATCCTTTGTAATTTCTCCTTCCATTTCCATAACAAAAATGCCAATAGGAAAAATTAAATATTGCACTTTAATCAAAATGTTCTCTAGCACACCTTTGGGATGTACCAGAGTTCCATCGGCCAATTGAAGAACAACATCAGTATATTTTAAAGGACCAATTTTTAAAATTTGATAGAAAGAATAAGGCATAACACTTAAAGATGCTCCTAAGTCAAGCATAGCATTATCAATGATAGTATTTCCAATTGAACAAGTAATTGAGAACATACCAGGATCCTTGCATTTTGGGGGTAAATGTCTTTGCAAAACAGCAGAAACTGTTGCTCCAACATTCAACTTACCTTGCAACATTTTCTTGTTTGTACACAATTGCTTAAGAAGCCTTGCATACCTTGGTACTTGTTGAATTGCATCAAGAAGTGGGATGTTGACCTCGACCTTTCGAAAGATATCCAAGATGTCTTGATCTTCATCTTCTTTCATTGATTTCCTTGACTTGGTTGGAAAAGGTTCCTTCTTTGAATCCAATTTGGGCTTGACCACAGAAGTTTCCTTGGCTTCTCCATCATCCTTGACAAATTCAAGAATAATGAGTTCATCATCTTCAATCTTAACTTCCTTTGCTAGCACATGCAATTCTTCTTCTTTCTTGCTTGTCCCTTCATCCATTGTAGACTTAGTTCAATATGGTTCTTCCAACTCCTTTCCACTTCTCAAGGTAATAGCATTCACATTTTCCTTAGGAGGCACTTTTGATTGAGATGGGATCTTGTTTTGGCCTTGTGCTTTGAGCTCGCTCACATCACTTGCCAATTGACCTAATTGCTTCTTGATGATCTCCATGGTCTCTCTCATTTGTTGCATTCCCTCAGAACAGTGTGAAGATTGCCTTGGATAATTTGGCCTTGCTTGGTAAGCACCTTGGTTCCCATAAGAATTGTAGCTTCTTGGAAATGGCTTTTGTTTCCTTTGAAATCCCTCTTGCATTCCTAAAGCATTGACTTCTTCCACATTATCTTCGACCAAACTAGGGCACTTATCTGTGTGATGTCCTAATGAACAAATCCCACAAACCTTTTGCACACTTGATAAGTTCGATTTGACCAAATCGGTGAGCAAAGCAATTTGTTGATTTGCTTCTTCAATTCGTTGCTCCAATGTAGAGGAATGGGTTGAGACTTCATTGATCTTCCTAATGTTTCCATCTCTTTGTGCACAATTCTCTCGAGTACCAAATTGTTGTGTGTTGGCGGCCATGTTCTCGATCAAAGTTCAAGCATTGGCGGGAGTCTTGTCGATGAAAGCCCCTCCACTTGCAGAGTCTATGGAAGATCTATCAAATGGGAATAAACCTTCATAGAAATACTGAATAAGCAATTGTTGAGGAATCTGATGATTTGGACAACTTGAGCACAACCTCTTGAAACGTTCCCAAAACTCGTACATAGTCTCGCCTTGGGATTGCTTAATTCCACTTATCTCCTTTCGAATGCTTGAGGCTTTATGAACAGGAAAGAATTTTTCCAAGAACAATTTCTTAAGGCTCGTCCAAGAAGTGACTGAACCACTAGGCATGTAGTACAACCAATCCTTTGCATGATCCATAAGGGTAAAAGGAAAAGTTCTAAGTTTGAATTGCTCCTCAGAGATACCTTGCATCTTCATGGATGAACAAACAATTTGAAAATCTGTGAGATGTCGATGTGGATCTTCTCCAGGCATGCCATGAAATTTTGGCAATAATTGAATGAATCCAAACTTGATCTCAAAATTTTCTTCATTGGTTGGATATTGAATTGCTAAGCGCTGTGTAGTCACATTTGGGGCAGCAAGTTCCTTCAAAGTCCTATTGTTGTTGTTTTCTTCGGCCATGTTTTCTCTTGGGGGTTGTGATTCCAAACTTGATGAAGAAGTGGTGGATCGTGGAGAGCTAGCTTGAGAACTTGGTGTTGACGAATCTCCTCCTTGCTCTTGAAACAAATTCTCCTTCCTTAGTGCAAAGAGTGTACGCTCAGGCTCAGAATTGAATTCTAAGTCCTTGGTACCACTACTCCTTGTATTTGGCATACAACACCTAGAAAGAACTTTAAACAAAGAATCCAACAATAACAAGTAACTTGGAAAATAAAAAAAATAAAGAAAAATTAACTAAACTAAAAATTAAAAAGAAAAATAACGAAAAATTAAAAGATAAAGGTAAGAAATTCATGAGTAATAATTCACCTTCAATTACTTAAACCTTCCCCGGCAACGGCGCCAAAATTGTGATCGGTCCTTGATCAAATCACAAGATAAATTCCCCACAAACCAATAACATATAGATAAACTACTTAGCTAGGGCAAGTAGGGGTCGAATCCACAGGGAAAGTATGAATCAAAGTTAAATCTTACAAAAGAAATTCTAACCTAGAAAAGATATTTTTGGGTTTTTCAAAATAGATCAATTAAATTAGAAAACAATTAAAAAGAAAATCAAAGATAAAAGCATACTTCTTCTCCTTTAGGTAACTACTTTGATCAAGTGAATCATGGATCATAGACACTAAACATAAATTTGGCTTAGATTGCAATCAATTAAGAATCATAAATTATTCCAAATCAGTATATAGCCTAAGACGTAGACATCAACTTTCATTGAAACAAAGTAATCCTCTTAACATCTTAAACAACTCCATTTGAATAATTGGTATAGGAACAGACGTAATGTTAATTCCAACATGCTAAAAAGATTAATCTGTATCTCACTGCAATTAACCTCAAATGTTATAATTTATGGTTTAAGCCCTTCATATAACAAGCATTATGCTTTATTATTCCACATGCATGATAAATCAATAGCAAACTTGCCTACGTCAATTTCCATCTCGGCCTAAAGATTTCAACAAGGTTTGATATCCCATTGAACCTAGGACTCCTAGCATTCAACTGTTACTTGGACCAACTTTAGCTTGACTCAAACTACTTGAATCTAACTATAGCATTCATAAATCTCAAGATATGTTGCGCACCAAATCAATCAAAGTATGAACACATAAGATGAAGCATAGAGATAAGAAACGTATACAAACGGAAAAAACTTCAAATTATTAAGAACAAAAGTCTCACCAATAATTCATTGATCAAAAGTACCTAAGGAAAAGAAGTATAAAAGTTTAGCTAGACTTACAAGTTTGGAGGCCGGCTGCCTCCTCCCTCTCCTTGGCGGCACAAAACCTAGAAAAAGATGATCTATGTGATACAAGGGTTGATTACACCTTGATGTGCTAGGGTTTTAGACTTAAGAGGATATTTATAGAGGTGGCTTAGGGCTAATTTAGAGCTAAACAAACCCTAAAGATGTGCTGGGCTGCTCTCCAAGTCTTCAAGCTAGTCTAAATAAGAATTTGGGCTTAATTAGACCAATCCCGCATAAAAGGCCCAAGACCGTTTCTGTCCGCTGACTTCAGGGGCATTTTCGTCCACGAAAACGTTCGAACTGGGCTTCGACCAAAACACAAAAGTTGTAGATCTTGGAGTTAGCTTTCCAACGGCTACTGATACGCCTCAAACGGAGCTCTGGATCAAAAGTTATGGCCAAAATACAGAAAGGTCGCCAAATCTGGGAACAAGTGAAGAAGCTTCAAGGTGAAGACACGCATGATGCATGCTTGGCGCGCGCATGGCATGCTACCCGACTCTCCCTGGGCGCCCATGTGGTTGGCTTGTGCGCCCAGGTCATTGGCCTCAGCACCCATGTCACCAGCGCCCATGTGCTTGCTGGTGGCATGTCTCGACTCCAGCTGGGGGCCCATGTGGTATGCTTCTCGCCCCATGTGGTTTGCCTCGCGACCCATGTCCTCCAGTGCTATGACACATCTTGTCATGTTTTCTTGCCTTGAAATTCAACTTCGCTCCTTTGCTTCAAACTCTTGAAAATCAATCGTATGATGATAAAATTGACTCTTCAAGCTCTTCAATCACGAACATATTGGCTCCATTCTTCATCCACAATGTCCTTGGAAAATATTTGTGTAAATGATCATTCAAAAAGGCTCCAAAAAGGTACAAAAATGGTGATTTTGCACTTTTCTTCACTTTAACACCTATAAACACAAATATACCAAATATAAGGCATAATCAAGCATAAAATACTCTAAAAGCATAGGAAAATGACCATAAAAATATGCATAATTTTGGTCCGATCGTGCCCCATTGAAGTTCAGAGTTCCAATCTTTTGAGGTATGTTTTAAGTCCAGACAAAAATAAGGCCACATTCCATGTCTTCAGAGAAGGAGCATGTGAAGAAGAGATGATCTCTAGTCTCAGGGACGGCACAATGGGCAAATATTATCATCCATTTCAAAAGACTATCTTTGGTGGGTAGTCTATTTAAAATAGCCAACCAAGCAATGAAGGCATGTTTTGGAACATTACAAGAGAACCAAAGAAATCTATGCCATTTTACCTTCTGTTTTTTGTCTATAATAACTTGCCAGGCATGGTGGATTTTGAAATCTTGCTGCAGTTGCTGGTAGAAGGGAAAAACCACGGGTTGAAGTTGTGGAAGTTTCCTCATAGACCAGCTGTTTTGAGTAGAAATTCGGTAGTCCCAAAAAGAAGATTCTTTAAGGACATATTCTTTAACCCAAGCAACCCATAAAGATCCAGTTTAAGAGACAATCAATCTAATAATTTTGAAGAGGCAAGCAATATTCCATTCTTTCACCAATTTATGACCCAAACCTACTTCCGCTTTGGGTTTGCAGAAATTTAGAAGTAGAAACTCAAAAACACAGACGCCCACGTGAATGCTTCACATAAGAAATTCCCGAATATGAAATATGGAGGTATAAACCCAAAGAAATTTCCAAGTACAAAACTTGGAAGTACAAAATTTGGAAGTATAAATTTCCAAGTGTAAAATTTAGTCCATATGTCCGGATGAGCGACATAGGGAGGAAGTAAAAGAAATTTGGATGTGCGGATGTGCGGAAGTGCGGATGAGTTTCATACAAGTGTAAAATAGGCCAAGTTCTGGCTTGTTCTTGTTTGAGGTTGAGATTCGTTATCTTCATGTTAAGATGTTAGGGTTCTTACTTCTTTTGTGTTGTGTGCAGCACATGTTTGCCGGTATTGCTCTTGCTGAGGCCGTGGACAAGGTGCACAATGAGCACTCCAATCTCGACCTTAAGAACGGGGAGTTGTCAAGGAATCTTAAAGAGTCCCAAGAACAACTTGGCAAAGCTTTGGCGTCATGTACTTCTCTTCAAAAGGAGAATAACGGCCTAAAGTTGGAGATGGAGAAGATGAATGAGGAACTAAAGAGTGTCATCCGGGAAAAAGATGAGGCTGTCACTTGCAACAAACAAGAGGTTGAAGAAGCAAAGAAACAAGCTATGACCGAGTATAAATCTTCTCCTAATTTTTCTGCTGATTCTACTAGGTTCCACACGGAAGCTTTAAAGATCGGGTTTAGTCTTTGCTTGGAGAAGGTAAGGTTGGATTTTCCTAAAATCAAGTTTCCTGACTATTCGTGCCTGGAGGTTGCGAAAGAAGCGCACAGCAAGTGCCTGGAGGTTGCGAAAGAAGCGCACAACAAGTCTTCAGATTCTGGGGAATCTTCAGGAGGAGAAGAAGAAGAGGAGAAAAATTAGTTCTCTACGTCCTGAGTTGCTTATGACGTTGCTAGTGTTTTAGATGGACTATAACTTGTGTTTGTTTTCACTATTGTCGACTTGTCGTAACTTTTTTTTTTGTTTAAACTGTCTTTATCTTCCTGATGCTTTGGACAAACTTCCTTATGTATATTTGCCTTAGTGGATTATCTTTATCGCTTTCATCATATGCGTTTTTTTATGCCTCCCTTACCAACTTCTCTAACTTGTCTAATGAGCTTGTTTGTTTCTCACGAGTGTTGTTTTTATCTACATATATTTCTTTTTGCTTAAGAAATATTGCAAGCAAACAGTATTCTGTATGTACACGTTACATGGTATTGAGGACTCGTAGTAATCCGTACTCCAATTTTTTACTTGCGATTTGTGTGCTAAAATTACAACTTGTGTCTCTCGGCTCGCAATCCGGGAGCTTCCACTATTCGACTTAATCATAGGGACTTTGGGACTTTTTCATCTAATTTCCTCCCTATGTCACACATAAGGACATTGGGTGAGAACTTGGCCTATTTTACACTTGTATGAAACTCATCCGCACTTCCGCACATCCGCACATCCAAATTTCTTTAATTTCTCCCTATGAGACTCATCCGGACATAGGGACTAAATTTTGACTTGGAAATTTATACTTCCAAATTTCTTTAAAGTCATAAGGACATAGGGACATTGGGAAATTTAAACTTGGAAATTTCTACTTCCAAATTCCATCTAATTTCCTTTCGATGTCACACACAAGGTCATAAGGACGTAAGGACATAAGGACATTGGGAAATTTCTACTTCCAAATTTCATCTAACTTCCGCCCTATGTCACACATAAAATCATAAGGACACCGGGACATAGGGAAATTGGGGAATTTATATTTGGAGATTTATACTTCGAAATTTCATCTAACTTCCTCCCTATGTCACACATAAAAATCATAAGGACATCGGGACATAGGGAAATTGGGAAATTTATATTTGGGAATTTATATTTACAAATTTAATCTAATTTCTTCCCTATGTCGCACGCAAGGTCATAAGGACATAAGGACATAGGGAAATTGGGGAAATTTATACTTCCAAATTTAACACTTGGAAATTCCTACTTCCAAATTTCTTTAATTTCCTCCCTATGAGATTCATCCGCACATAGGGTGATAATTTACACTTGGAAATTTCTACTTCCAAATTTCTTTTATTTGCTCCCTATGTCATTCATCCGGACATAGGGACTAAATTTTGACTTGGAAATTTATACTTCCAAATTTCGTCTAATTTCTTCCCTATGAAACTCATCGGCACTTCCGCACATCCAAATTTCTTTAATTTCTCCCTATGAGACTCATCCGGACATAGGGACTAAATTTTGACTTGGAAATTTATAATTCCAAATTTTGTACTTCCAAGTTTTGTACTTGGAAATTTCTTTGGGTTTATACCTCCATATTTCATAGGAGACTCTTCCGCACATTCGCAATTAGAGCGCACTCTTTAATTTGCTCTCTATGTCACTTATCCGGACATCGGGACTAATTTTACACTTGGAAATTCCTATTTCCAAATTTATTTTATTTCCTCCCTATGTCACTCATCCGGACATCGGGACTAATTTTACACTTGGAAATTTATACTTCCAAATTTCTTTAATTTCCTCCATATGTCATTCATCTGGACATAGGGATTAAATTTGGAATTGGATAGGCATTTGCACCAGAGTCATAGGCGCTATCATTCTTACTCAAAGGAAGGGTAATGGAGATACGATTCTGAGGATGCCCATCCTCATCAAGGCCTAATGACTCACGCCAAACACCTAAATCCTTCTGCCGAAGCTTGGCAAAATCAGGTAGACTTGAAGAAGCCTCACCTACGACAACGCCAACCCCAATGTCTCCAACAGTGTTCACAACAGGACTTGTGCCATCCGAAGTCTTGCCTTCCTTAGAATGACTCTCTTTCGCTCTCTTTGGTTCAGGTTCAGAAGCATCTTTGCTCTTGGAAGAACACTTCTCTTTACTTTTGGAGTCAGACTTATCACGATGTCTCTTTTTCTTCTTCTCCTTCGCTGGCGCATTAGGCTCATAACTACTCGCCAACAATGCCCCAAGGAGACTCTTGCGATCCATTACTCCCGAATCTGCGGAAGAGAATATGAGAAAATGGGGAGAAAAAGCCAAACCCGATCAAAAGATAACCGCAAATAAAGCAAAATAGAAGAAAAAGCAAGAAGAATTCAATACCTAAGTCGCCTCGAAGAAGCGCAGTGCTTTCCCCTGTGACAACCCTAATAATTTTTAAATTCCTATATCGCTCAAGTACCTCACAATCACTCTTTTCTTTACCACACATGTAAGGAACTTCATTCAAGTTTCTTTTAGGAGGACCCCAAGAACTCCTAACTGGCCACTTTGTAAGCTCAGCGGGAAGCGGAATGGCAATGAAGCCAAATTGCCAATACTTGCCAGAATCAGGCATCTTACCAAAGAGCCCCTTGTTAATCCTCGAGTAAAAACAACTAAAATTCTTTATCCTATTATCTTTTATCATAAAAAAATAACGGAAGAGATTAATGGTGGGATTCACATCGCATAACTTACAAAGCACTAAGAAACCTTTGACAAGCCTCCAAGAGTTTGGAGTGAGCTGCGAAACAGTCACATTGTATTTATTCAAAAGCGTTATAATGAATGGGTGAAGGGGAAACCACAAGCCGGCCTTAAGAGAAGCTAAATAAACAAAGAGATCTGTAGTATAGGGACTTTGGGACAGTTTCAGTTTCGTTGGGAATCCTAACCTTATAAGAAGCAGGAAACCGATAAAAGCTGCGAATTCGCTCAACCCAATTTTCAGACACAGAATTCAAACAATTATCAGGCTCCCCCCAAGAAATATAATTAGACGAGCCAACCAGAGTGGGTTCAGACAAAATCTTATGTCCAAAACCTTCAATACTAAAAGTATTCACCCATAAATCCACTACATCAGTTCGGACCTCAGATAACGCATTAGATTCTACTTCAATTACTTCAGCAACACTAGAAGAACATTGGGGGAAATTAGAAATCGTTTGGGATTCATGAACTACGCTTGAAGACTTAACAATTGACGAACTTGCAGATTCGTCAGATGACTCAGAAGACGATGAGGAACTAGCGCTAGAAGATGAAGACATAAGAGCATACCTACTAGCCGAAGGAGAAGAAAAAACTGACGACGAAAGGGAACACAACGAGCCACGACTTGAGGATGACCACGACTTCGACTTGGGGACTTGAGGACCACTGTAGGTGCGCTGATAAGTAAGGAGATTCAAATTCGGTACTCTTAAGGGATGAGAGAAACTAAGTAAAAACTTGGGTGAAAATTTTTTATGAAATGGATGGTGGTAAAAACCTACTCTTTATATAAGAGGATAAGGAACTAATCCTACGGCCCATGTTTGCTTGAATCAAGGGCTCAGATTAAAAACCTCATACCATTCAAAAGTCACATTAATGAGGGTCCTAATTAAAGATTTTGGAAATCTCCCCACGTAAGGATGACTTTGTAATTTATAAGAATGCAGGTTAGGAAGTTGAAAGGACTTATCACACTTCCGGTCCACTGCACACAAAAAAAAATCGTAGTAACTAAGACAAATAACCGAGCTCTTCAGCAGACTCGAACTGGCAGGGGGGAGTAGTGTTATGGCTATAGTCCAAAATTACTCTCAACCACTAACATGTAGACAGGTGGCAACATCTTCGCCATACAGGTGGCCTACTCTCCAGCAATCTTGGTCTATTCTCGATGTTTGTGCCTCCCTATAAATAGGTACACTATTCATCTTGATGGGACATTACATACTTTCTAGAAAAATATTTCTTATAAGCTCCCTAAGTCCTAAACTGACTTAACCATCGGAATGGGCACGCTGGAGCAAGCTCCAGCGCCCCCACTGACTTGTTCTTTGTCTTGTAGGTGTCATCATACTCCTTCGTATATCTTCTCTTCGGGGGATTCGGTTCGCCTTGAAACTCTCCTCAACATTGTCAATCAAAATCAAGAGAGATTAAATTAACACGTTATTGCATGCAGGATCATAAGACGTCGTATTACATTTACATTAGGTAATAGTAAAATTGTAAAGAAACTTGCGTAAATATTGCAAAAAGACGGTATCATACAAATTCAAAAGGGAAAACTGAATGTTGTTGAAAATTGAAATTAATAACTCATTTCTCCAGGCAGTGAAACTAAGCTCTCCTTGAAATTAATGACTTGTGAAAATTCACATGATATTCCATGCTCCTCAGTTTTTTTTTCGCCTTGTATCATACCAGATAACCCTTCTGCTACTGTGATTCGCAACCAAAATAACCATTATTTTTGAAGCCAATTACTTGAAAACAACGTATTGTCTCATGTTCTGGAATTTCTACTGGTATGGTAAACTGCTTAACCCAAGACTCGGCTACACCAAATTCCCTCATCACCCATACGTTAAACTTGTCTTCCTTTACTGAAATCAAAGAAACCGAATTCTCATATTCTCTAATCTGAGGTGTTAGATCAAATCGAGAAAAGTTAAATGAAACCTTGGTTTCTTGAACCATCTCCTCCTCAAACTTGTATGACAATATTATATAATATATTGAACTAATATGCTATATGTATTACCTCATTAAAGTTAAAGGGGATGCAAGAAATTTGATTGTATTGACAGATTAATCCGTCGCATGACCCAACCGTTAATGCTTCGTGACTCCGCAAATAAAGAATTTCCTCGCTGCTCCCTGAAATATTATTATTCTTCCCTCTGAAACTGAGACTGTACTTAACGTATTCTGGAGCATACGAATAACGATGATAGAGGAGAAACCCATAATCTTTTCTCTCAAATTGATTTAGATGCAAGGCTATGAAACAAGGGTCTTCGATCAGAATTCGCCATGCTTTGCAGACACACTTGAATTGGAGGAGGCTCTTCACCGGCAACCTTGATAAAATTTCTTCCCGTGGGAGTTGATCGGCATAGGTGCAAATTAGATTGGAATTTTTGGCCGACATATCATATGTTGGATGGGAAGGCTGCACTAACTCTATTGGAGAATGTTGCATTTGATACCCAAGGGCAAGGGTTCGAGGACTTGTGAGTTGTGACATCAAAGAATATTAATCATGTCATGCTTATCATTCAAGCTAAGCTAAAGCATAACATAATTATTCAATATTGGTTGAAATGAAAAGAAAAAATAAATGTAACCAGGTGCTATATTATATATATAGTATATCCGTTCTGTTACTTTCATAACAAGATCAAAAGATTCAAAAAGTACATCTTGGATTTCATTTTCGAATAACATAACAAAACTACAACATATTACAAATAACTAAGAAGGCAAGCATTTTTGATAATGGTCTTTTAATTGATCAGAAAACAAAGACAACACAAATAAACACACACTGCAAACCAACAAGTCCACTGAGCAGCTTGAAATACCATTTTTTATTCTAAAAGTTGTTCCACATGGGCATGGATCAGGTAGAAAAGTCCCACCTGTAACATTGATCAAACAAAAAATTGAAGTTATGTTTTAAACTTCCACCACATATAATATAATAGTATAGTACACCATAAGCAATCAAGAAAAATCAAAGAATACCTTTGAGCATGTTCATGAGAATAATTTACGAGCTGAAGTTGCCCAGAGTACGTAAAGCTTATCACCAATATGTTCCAGTTTCCGGTAGTAGGCAAACCTCCAAGACCTTATGAAAAACAAGGGAGCCACCACTCCCCAAAATCCCACCACAAATCCAACCACTATACTCACATAAAGCCCATTCACTTTGCGACCCTTGCTTGCTCCTTCATTGCTACCTCCAATTGTAGCATTTTTCTCTGTTACAATTCCATTTCCACTGCAATTTTTAGTCAGAGGAAGCCCACAAAGATGATTGCCAATGTACGAAAACTTGTCAAAGAGTTGGAGTTGGGTGTCTGATGGGATTTGTCCAGTCAAGTTGTTGTAAGACAAGTTGAAATGATTCAAGAAATTCAGATTGGACAAACTTGGCGGGATTTCACCATTGAGTCTGTTCATTGACAAGTCAAGAGATTCCAATGACTCCACGTTGCCAATGTTGTCAGGTATATTCCCTGTTAGGAGATTCCTTGACAAGTTCAATTGGAATAGCCCCTTGAGATTAATTCCAAGTTCATTAGGGATGTCTCCTGTGAGACTATTATCTGAAAGGTCTATGCTGGTAATAAGTCCAAGTGTAGTGCTATATTCATCCTCTCTTCCTTTCACAAACAATGTTGCAGAATAATACCACTGCCTCCCTGAGATGAGTACTCCAGCCCCAACAAATCTATTGAGGGATATAGTTGTCATGGATGTTAGGTTGCCAACACATTTTGGAATAGCTCCTGAAATGTTGTTAGAAGCAAGGTCCAAGTATTGAAGCAAATGCAGATAACAAATTCCATCAGGAATCTCCGACTGAAGGTTATTTGAACGGAGGTTAAGAACCACAAGGCTTGAGAACTTGTCTCCTCCTATCCATGCCGGAATACTTCCCCTAAATTGATTCATACTAAGATCAAGAATTTGCAAAGTAGAAAGATTCTGCAATGTGGATGGTATTTCTCCAAATAGGCTATTCTTCCGAAGGTTAAGTAAGCCAATACCACCCATAGTTCCTAAGGATTCAGGAATTTTCACCAGTTAGATTGTTGTTTTCTAAATTTAAGAATTCCAAGTGCCAATCTTTCCAACAGTCTGGAATTATGCCTGAGAGGAGATTTGATCCTAAGTCAAGAATTGCCAAATGTGATGAGACATTACAAAGAAACTGAGACAAGGATCCCGAAAAGAAATTCCGTGACAAAAATAAACCACCGAAATCTGGAGATACTTTTGGCAATGGACCTGTGAATTGGTTGGAACTCAAGTCAAGTGACAAACATGTGGGCCAGTATGAAATCCTTCCGACAAGTTGGTTATGGGAAAGATTTAAATAGTAAAATTCACTCGAAAGGTTCCAAAACCAAGTTGGAATGACATCTGAAATTCCACCTTGGGATATGTCTAAAAAGGACAACTTCTTTTGAGATTGTAGCCATGGAGGAAATTGTGGACCAAGATAACAATTAGCCAATAAAATACTATGACAACGAAAAGGAGGAATCCAACTTGCGTTGGGTTTAAAGGTTAACATATTGTTTGATGCCTTCAAACCTATCAATCTTGAAAGATTAGAAAAGTGCAATTCCGATACATTCCCTTCCAACATATTGTTGCTAAAGTCTAAATATTCCATATTCTCAAGTTGCCCTAAAATTTGAGGAAGACTGCCATTCAATCGATTGTTGGAAACATCAATAACTTTCAACAAGGAAAATTGACCAATTTGATCACTTATGTGGCCAGAAAATTTGTTAGATGCTAGATTTAGTGACTCTAACTTAGTCAAACTACACCTAGAAAAACTCTCTAAGATTTCTGATACCTCATGATCAATTGTGTTATATGACAAATCCATCTCCCTTAAATTGCAAAGACCTTCAAAAGAATTGGGTACTATTCCTTCAAGCAAGTTATCTGAAAGATCAAGATATTTGAGAGAAGACATGTTTCGAAAACCAATGGGAATCAGACCTCCAACTCCATTAAATCTAAGATCAATGGACACAAGACTACTAAGACTGAATATCCAAGTAGGAATTGAAGATAACATGTTGGAGGAAAGATCAAGAAGAGCAAGAGTTGAATGATTTACACTGACCGGAGAATATGGAGCATTATTCTTCAGGGAGCAGCTTGACAAGTGTAACTCTATTAAAGATGGAGGAAGTTTGTTTATTTCATGTTGCCAATCGGTTGCTTCACTAAGATTTACTTGACTCAAATTAAGATACTGTAAGGAAGAAAGACCAGAAATCCATTCAAGGCTTTTAGCTCCAGAGATGCCCAAATTGCCTTCAAGATCAAGATATCTCAACTTTGAGAGATTTCCAAGCTGATGGGGAATTGCTTTTCCAAAACTTGCCTCAGATAGATCAAGATGTGTTAAACTCTTCAGCGAACCAATGAATTCAGGAATTTGCATTCCCTCGAATTCGTTATTGCTCAAGTCTAGCAGAGTGAGATGTTTCAAATCAACCAATGAAGGATTTATTTTGCCTTGTAGTTGTAGATGTGAATCCCATCCATCAGACCCCAAGTGTAGCTCTATGACATGGCCAGTGGAGTTATTGCAGAAGACACCAGCCCATTTACAGCAATCGGCATCTTGATCAATCCAAGAAGAAAGCCTGTTTGAAGGATCGATGAGATCATGCTTCAACTTCAAAAGGGCTTCTTTCTCGCTTTTGATGCAAAGCACTTTAGAATTGCCATCACAAAAGCTAATAACCCCAATACCTGCGATGACAAGAAATCCAAACAAGGAAATAATAATAGCTCTCATTGTTATTGCTCTAAATGAATATTCAGTAGCAGCAACATCAATCTATATATACTTTCTTTTGGCCGCACACCATCAATCTATATCTGGTATAAGTTAAAAATTAAGATATACTTTATACTATTAATTAATTTTCCACCAATCTGCAGTTTCAGGGTAGTTGACGTTTATATTAAATACAATTTGGCAATTATAGAAACTGGAGAACCAAAATCTGTTGTCATCAGAAGTACTAAATAGTTCAAAACTACCGCTACTAATTTAAAAAGTAAACTTCTTGTTCACCACCAATTTGGCTATATTTTTTGAGAAATTAATTATTCTAAATTAGAGTACTGAAATACAAAAACCCCCTATCATTTGTATGAAACGACACAAACCCCCTCTACCCCTTGAAACATTTGCAGAGTTAGTCAACAGTTAGTTTTACTTCTCTCTACCATATCAACTTGACCAATATTTTCTGATTTTTAAATATTGACTCAATTAGGGCGTTTTGAATTTTTTTAAGAAATTAAGGCTTTTAATAATAATTTAATCTATCTATATCTATACTATATATAAAAGTACGAGTTATGAAAAACTTTTGAATCGACTATTATACCCTTATTTTTCTAATTGAATCGACCATTATACCCTTATTATTCAAACATATTTCTTAAATGTCATTACTTAACTATTTATAGTTTTATTCTACTAAAAACTCTATTTTTATTCAATTTAAATCTAATATATTTATAATTGCTTTATTTTTTTACTATTTTTGTTTTCAAAATATACAGTTTTATTCTACTAAAAACACTATTTTCATTTAAATAAATTCAATATTTTATTATCTCAAAAAATTCAATATTTTATAATTATTTTATTTTACCATTCTAATTTAAAAAATTATTATGATTGACATCTTACTATTTGATAGTTTATAATAATGTATTATGATTAAAATTTATTATTTCCCTAATGTGCAATTATTTTATTTGACTTATAATTGATTTTTTGCTTGATATATTGCTTGCTGTATAATTAAAAAAAATCTCACATTCTTATAACTATATCATTTTTACCATTTTACTATTTTAATTAAAAAAACTTAGATGTATTAGAAAATTTTAAATATACTTTTATAGTTTTACTCAACTAAAAACTCTATTTTTATTTAATTAAATCTAATATCCTTATAACTATTTTGTTGCTATCATTTTACTATTTTAATTAAAAAAACTTAGACATATTAGAATTTTTAAAATATATTCTTTTACAAATTTTTTAGAAATAAACTTTTACAATTATTCTGCTAAAAACTCTATTTTTATTCGATTAAATTGAATATTTTTAATAAATATTTTATTTTTACCATTTTACTTTTAAAATATTGGAGCTTTTTTTGGTAGTTATAGATCCATTTCAATTATAATATGAGATGATAAAAGTATTATTATCAAGTTTAAAAGTTAAAATAAATTGGCTAATCATTAACTATTCAAATTTTTTTAACAAATTAAGTTAAAAATTTATTTAAAATCTAATTATTGTGATTCACTTTGTTTTTCTATTTTTGTAGCGTGTATTGGTTGGTTAAATATGGTTCTAAGTCAAATGAATCAGGTAATTTTCTCGAGTCATTCGGGTTTCGGCTCATCTAGGTTCAGGTCTACTAGGTCTAATTGGGTTAGGCGGATTTGAGTTTTGACCTCGGGTCAATCGGGTTCTGGATCATCCGGGTTTTGGATTTTTCAGGTTTAAATTCAGCTCAATTTGGTCAGCGTTAATTTTTTTTATTTTTTTTTGCACCAAAAAAGCATAATTTTTTAATGTTTAATTCTTAATTTCATTTAATATATTTATTATTCGATTTTATTTTACAATCCACCACTGGTGAAGTTTAGCAAACTGCATATACAGTTTGTCGTGTCTGAATAGGTTGGGTCTGGGTCGTTTACTTTTTTTATCAAATCGGATTATGTCGGATTGGACGAGTTATCGGATTCGGCTTAGATTTGACAACTCTACATATATAATTAATTTCAATCATTATTTTAATTTTCATTTAATTTAAATACGAGTATCACGTGCAATGCACGTGGAAGTAAATACTAGTAAACCGAAATGTATAAAAAAAAAAAAACCAAATTCTTTAAAGGGGAAAAACCCTTAATTCCTCTATAAAGTTCCTTGATAGTATCATTTAAATAAATTATTTCTAGTATTCAAAAATGTAACAAAAATTACTAAACCATGCTCTATCACAAAAAGATTGAAAAAAAAAACTAAACCACATTTTTAATTTTAATTGTTCATCCAAAAATAAAAGATATTTTTTGTTTAATTGGGTTCCTAATTTCAAGAAATATTTTTTTCTATAATCTATTTTAGTTTATTGATTGCAAATAATAGAATTTTGAAAAATCAAAGTACATTCTTCTCGTGACTTTTTTCTGAATTATATGCAACTTTTTGTTTTTTTACCCTCATCCGGTATTGAGAGTTTTGCTCTGATTATTCCAGATATGACTCGTGTCGCGAACCTGGTTATGATGGGTGACTCTACCGATAGAGACAGCTGCGTACGCAAGATCTCGAATCTGAAACCTGTTTAAACTGGAACAAGCTGCTTACCACTTGATTCAACTCCTCATTGGTTATATGCAACTTTTTTTAAGTGTTCTCGTTTGGGGAAAGGATACCCAAACATTTGTTAATCTAATATTTCTAATAATTTGCAAAAAAAAAATGTTCAAAGTATTTTTTATTTAATTTGTGAGGAAGATATAAATTTTAGTTTACTTGTTCTTTTTCCAACTGTGGAATACAATATAAATAAAGATTTTTGTTTTTCTTTTTTTTCTAAAATTTATTTTATTTAATTTAAAGGTCAATATGTGAAAATAAGAAGGCTAATTGCTCAAATGAGGGCCTAACGTTTGTCAAAATGCTCAAATAAGAGCCCCATCTTTGAATTTGGCCAAATAAGGCCCTAACGTTTGCCAGAATGCTCAAATAAGGGTCTGTCTCACGTGTCATCCAAACTGACACCAGGCCCTTATTTGAGCATTTTCGATAACGTTAGGTCCTTATTTGAGCATTTCCGATAACGTTAGGCCCTTATTTGGCCAAATTAAAAGATCGGGTCCTTATTTGGTCAAATTAAAAGATCAGGCCCTTATTTGAACATTTTCGATAACGTTAGACCCTTATTTGAGCAATTAGCCAAATAAGAAAATTTGGGTGGAGTTGATGTGGTAGTAAAAATAAATAAATTTTACTAGTTGACTAACTCCACTAATATAGTTAAGGGGGTAAGGTGACATTTTAAAAATAGAGGGGGTTTGTGTCCTTTCATATAAACCATAGGGGGGCTTTTGTATTTCAATCTTCTACATTACTACCTTTGACTAATTTAACTACCCATAGATTGTAAAGCTAAAACCAAAGTCCAGCCAGTGTAATTAATTATTCTGCATAATTTTATTAAATACTACTCCGTTCATACTTCATTCCAAAAGATGTGTCTCCATGCATATAGATTAAGAAAGTATTGAAAGTTTATAAATTTCAATTAATAGTCTAATCTCTTTTGAATGACATTCTCTTCCTATTTTGAAGAGGGTAATATATATATAGTAGTAAAAATACAATTAATACTCGCTTGAAATTCTAGAGTTACAAATATTCCGAAATAAAATTTTCATAGGGTGAGGTGACAGATAAATTGGAATGGGAGAATATAATATTATTGAGTTTTGCTACATGATCAGAAAAATTGACCCGAAATTTGGTCCCCATGATATGTTCTTACACGGTTGGTCTAGGAGACTGGTCTCACCACTATTTAAATGAAGTTTTGCTATAAAACATGAGATGACTAGCAATGACACGTTATGTGGGATAAAATTCTGGTTGTGGAATTTTCCTATATTATTATCTATCAGTTTCACTAAACTCCTTAATTGACATTTGTATATACTTGAAAAGACCCATTGATTTGTAGTGCACATATAGAGAATAATTTTACCTCAATTTTTTTTTTTTCGCCTCAATATTATGATTAATTAATTTTTGCTTTTGGAAAACCCTTTAGAGAAACATCAAATAACCCTTGACTATAGTGGTTGTCAGGGACGGAGCTAGGGGGCGGGGGGGTGGCGACCGTCCCCACAAAGTTCTCCGGGAGCTTATATATACATGTGTTCTTTTCATCATGTAACTCAATCGAACTTCAATTTCGCCCCCCTAAGAAATATATAGGTGTTTTTTTATGAAACAAATTATATAATTTTGATTCATTTATACTTAAATGACCATTAATTATTTGTAGTAATATTAAATTATTTATCAATTTAACTATATATAGAATAACTTAATGTTTTTGAGTAATTCAAATTAATCAATTAGTCTAACTACATTTATTATGAGTTTAACTAGAAGCATGGTTACACCTAAGTCTTTGCCTTAATTAGTAGGTATATGTCCCTTAAAGTTTTATGTTATCACATTTAAAATGTGTGTGGTTTCGTGCAACCTTATTTTAATGTATGAACTTTTTTCCATAGTAAACTTTAATTATTTATGTATAAAAAATTTTAAAAAGGTTTTTTTCCTCATATAAGAGGTAGTGAAAGGAAAATTCTTGAACTCGATTTTTCATTCGAGTAAATTAGTTTTAGTTTTTAATCATCTCATCTAAGATGAAAACTTATGAAATTTATTGAAAAATTTCAATTTTGATATAGAAATACCTCTAGATTACTTTTATAGTATATAAAAATATCGTATTGTATTTGTATAAGTTTTCATTGTATATCAAAACCAAATTTCACTTTAATATAGTATAGAATCTTCGTCCCCCCAAAACAAAATTTCTGGCTCCGTCCCTGGTGGTTGTCTAATAAATTTACTAGTATATATTTTTTTAGTGAAAACAAGCAATATATTAGCAACTAGCTATGGGTAAATTTACTAGTATATTATTTTTCATTCTAATAAAATAGACTATATTAAATTATTGGGATAAACCACGTTCAATACACAGAATTGCTGCTTCCCTTTTCTTCTTATGTAAAACATATATATTCTACATGCAAAATAAAATACAAAGATGAATCTATTACATACATCAGCTAAAAGATAGAGAAGAAATTGATAGGCGGTTGGTGTATTGCTTACGGATCTTAAACCATCCTTATGGAGGTGTCCATCCAAATTAAGTTGGTTTCAGCAGGTCAATTAATACTATTCGTTTTGGGATTTAAATCATATACTTTAATATCTAAATTGAAGGCCCACTTCAATCAACCTATCCTTCCCCGTCAGCCCATTTTGATTCTTATAATGGGCCTCCAAGTCTTAGTAGCTACCAAGGCAAAAACATAAGATTTTTTGCATCGTTTTCGTTTTTCTGTTTTTTTATTCTTGTTTTTGTTTCGTTTTCGTTTTGTTTTTGTTGCGCTGTCAATTTTTGAAAACAAAAACATGTTTGGATATACAATTTGGTTGTATGTTTTTAAATAAAAAAGTAAAAGAAAAAATTGTTAAAAAACATGTGAGTTACTGTTCATCATTGTGCTTATGTGTTTTGGAAGTGTTTTGGAAAAACATGAAAACACAAAATTCTTGCTTCCACTTTTTTCCAAAACACTGCTTCTGTTTCCAAAATTTTTGAAAACGGAAACAGTTTGTCAAACATGTTTTTACTGTTTTGTTTCCAAAAACAGGAAATTGACAACAAAAAACAGGAAACAAAAACGATGTCAAACGGGCTCTTAAATATTTGGTACACAATTCTGGCAACAAAAAATACATATATATATTTTTGGTACACAACTCTACCCCCTCAAGGCAGAAAGCTTGCGCCCAATTTTTTCCACATTTCTATAGTAACCCAACGCCCAAGACTTGACGAAATACAATGGAGCCACCACACCCCAAAACCCCACCACAAATCCAATCACCACACTCACATAAATCCCATACTTCTCGAACCAACCCTCCAATTCTTCATTCTCGCCTTCATTTGTAACATTTTTAGGCGGCGAGACAACTTTACTGCTGCAGTTTTGTGTAATGGGAGGTCCGCAAAGATGATTGCCAATGTAAGAAAACTTGTCGAAACTTTGGAGTTGGGTGCTTGTTGGTATTTTCCCTGTCAAATTGTTGTACGACAAGTTCAAGTGACTCAAGAAGTTCAAATTGGAGAAGCTTCCAGGAATTGAACCATGCAAATGATTCATGGAAAAATCAAGAGATTCCAATATCCTCATGTTGCCAGTCTTGTCTGGAATTTTCCCTGTCAAGGAATTTCCCGACAAGTTCAAAGATTGCAGCCCTGCAAGAAATGTTAGTTCCTTGGGGATCTCTCCAGTTAAATTGTTTTCTGAAATGTCCATTGTTGTAACAAGTGACAGAGTGGTGCTATATTCATTAACTCTTCCTTTCATTACCAACAATTCACTCCTTATGAATTCCCCTTCGACGAAGAGATCAATGACTGCATCAGTGTCGTCTGGTTTCGTCGCCATGGCAGTGAAATTCCCAAAGCATTTCGGAATCGTTCCCGAAATTTTGTTGTCCCCAAGGTCTAAAATTTGAAGACTATTGAGTTGACAAAGTTCCTCAGGGATTTGGCCATGGAAAGAGTTTGAACGCAGACTTAAAATCACAAGATTTGGGAAAGTTTCTCCAATCCATTTCGGAATGTTTCCGCTGAGTTGGTTTTCACCAACATCAAGCATGAACAAATCAGTGTTGTTTTGCAAAGTCAATGGTAATTCTCCAGACAGCTTATTGTTTCTGAGGTTTAGAAACAAGAAACCCAAGTATCCCAAAGAGTTCGGAATCCTGCCTGTTAAATTATTGTTTCCCATATTCAAGACTCGAATGCTTTGCCATTGAATCCAACAATCTGGGATTTCTCCAGATAGAAGATTGGTTTCGAGTTGAAGAAGAAACAATTTTGGTTCACCTAATTTGTATTCACAGAAAAAATGTGACAGAGTTCCTGAAAAGGAATTGTTTGAGAAAAATAAGGTTGCCACTTCTGGAATGATCTTTGGCAATGGACCTGTGAATCTGTTTGATCTCAAATCAACCAGTTTATGCACTGGCAAAAATGGGATTTCCCCTTGAAGCTGATTATGGGAGATATTTAGGGAAACAAGTTTAGAAGTGAAGTTCCAAAACCAGGAAGGAACAATATCTGATATTCCTGCTTTGGATATGTCTAAAACAGACAAATCTTTCTGAAACTGAATCCATGTTGGGAATTTTGGGCCAAGAACCCAGTAACCAATTTCAATGGTTTCACATTGAAAAGGAGGGATCCAATTTGGGTTTGCTGCAAATTCCAACTTGTTTTGAGATGCCTTTAAGACTCTCAATTGAGTTAGATTTGAAAAGACCATTTCTGATACAACACCTTCCAAGAGATTATAAGCAATGTTTAAGTATTCCAAACTCATGAGTTGTCCTAGACTTTTAGGAAGATTACCATCTAATTGATTGTCTGAAATATCAAAATGTTTCAAAGATGATAACTTTCCTATAGAGATTGGAATGAGACCAGAAATGGAATTTTGAGACAGTGACATGTAAGAAAGACTCTTGAACTGTCCAATTTGGTCAGTTAAATGGCCTGAAAGATTGTTATTTGCCATATTAAGTGACTTCAAATTGTCTGAACAACATTTAGACAAGCTTTGCAAAAACTCAGACATTTTTTGACCAATTGTGTTATCTGACAAATCAAGCTGGCTCAAATTGGAAAGATTTTCCAAGGAATTTGGTAATCTTCCCTCAAGCTGATTTCCGGACAAATCAAGGCTAATGATGGAACTCAAGTTCCCAATGGCACTCGAAATTTCGCCTTGTAAGAAGTTGTTTCTAAGGCTGAGGAATTCAAGATGGTTCAAATTATACAACCAATCAGGTATTGATGAATTGAATGAGTTTATGGAAAGATCAAGGAATTTAAGAGATGACATGTTTTGGAAACTAATGGGAATAAGCCCTTCAAAGGCATTTCCACTAAGGTCAAGGGAAACAAGACTATGAAGACTGAAAACCCACATGGGGATTGATGGAGATATGTAATTGTTTGAAAGATCAAGTGTGGAAAGGGATGAATAATTAACACTAATTGGCAAGTTGGGATCATTATAAAGGAAGCAAGCTGACAAATGCAACTCAACCAAAGAAGGAAGTTTACTGGTTACCTGAAGCCAATCAGTAGCTTTGCTTAAGTCAACTCCACTCAAATCAAGATATTTCAAGGAAGAAAGACCTGAAAGCCATTGAAGATTACTAGATTCAACCATCTGGTACCGAATACCGTCAACTCCAAGATTAAGATGCTGCAAATTTGACAGATTCCCAAGCTGGTGAGGAAGGGTTCCTCCAAAACTTGATTTGGAAAGGTCAAGATATGTTAAACTCTGCATTGAACCAAAAAACTCTGGAATTTGGATGCCACCAAAGTTGTTATGGCTCAAGTCTAGGTGACTTAAATGGTTCAATGAGAGCAATGAAGGATTTAGTTTCCCTCTCAGCATTGAACGCCAATAAGTTCCCATCTCAGCATCTGATGCATAATCAGGACTTGAAGGAGGCCTCAAATTTAACATGAAAACATGACCTGTTATGTTGTTGCAGGAAACTCCAACCCAGTTGCAGCAATCCCCACCATGAATATCAGACCATGAAGATAGCCTGTTTGAATGATCAATCAGATCCTGTTTGAACTTCAAAAGAGCTTGTTTTTCACTCTCAATGCAAAGAAAACTGGAATTTCCATCACAGAAAGTGAAATTATCAGTGGATGCAAGAGCAAGAAACCCAATGAGGAAAATTGTAACAGCTCTCATTTTTTGCATATTCATATAATTATTACTTTGAACTGCATATTAATATATTGGACATTGGTCAATTTATACTGCTAAAGCTACTAAAACTATTGTTTATTTACCTACACTGAGCACTAGGAAGCAACTCTAGAAATCAAGGATTTTCCAGCAATAACGCGTTCAAAGTTGAATAAAAAGATAGACAATAGATTCTTTTAGGACACTTCATAGTCTTCAAGTTACACCCCTAGATTAAGACTTCACTTTCATCCGCGGGTTCTCGGGTCGAGTCGGGTTATTTATTCATATATCTATCTATACTATATATAAAAGTACGAGTTTTGAGAAACTTTTGAAACGCCTATTATACCCTTATTTAACTTTTGAAATACCTATTATATCCTTATTTAACTTTTACAGTTTTTTTAGAAATAAATTTTTACAGTTTTATTTTACTAAAAACTCTATTTTTATTTAATTAAATTCAATACTTTTTTAAATATTTTATTTTTACCATTTTAATTTTTAAAAAACTCTGGACACAATTCAATTATGATATAAACTAATAAAAGTATTATTATCAATTTTAAAAGTTAAAATAAGTTGTCTAATCATTAATTATTCAATATTTTTTTAAACTAATTAAGATAAAATTTTATTTAAAATTTAATTATAGTGATTAGTTTGTTTTTATTTTTGGAGTGTGTAATTGGTACAACAAGAATTTAAAGTTTTAAAATAAAATTATTTCGTTTGGCTTATAAAGTTTAAGATGTCAATCGGGCAGGTTAAGTAATTTTCTTGGGTCATTCGGGTTTTGACTCATCTAGATTCGGGTCATTTGGGTCTCAGATCTGACGAGTTCGTGTTTTGACCTATGGTCACTTGGATTCTTGGTCATTTGGGTTTTGGGATTATTCATATAATTATTGTTCATATAATGAAATTTAGCAAATTTAATCATAGGTAAATTATAACAATAATATAAATTTCATTGAATAAATGATAATTTAGAATGGTTAAAATTATAACGATGTGGATTTTATTAAATAAAATATAATTTTAGTTTATAATATTCTCGGATAATTTGGGTTAACTTCTCAGGTCATTCGGATTATGTGTTTGTCAGGTCTAGATCGGATGGGTTTGGGTCGTTAACCTTTTTCTGGTCAAATCGCGTTCGGTCGGATTGGGTAGGTTAACGAGTTCGTGTCAGGTTTTGACAGATCTACCTATAATTAATTTCAATTATTAATTTAATTTTCATTTAGTTTAGACGCGAGAGTCACGTGCAATGCACGTAGAATTGAATACTAGTATAAAATAAAGTTATAATTGAAT
>AWWV01011497.1:0-23479 GCA_001974805.1 Corchorus capsularis
GTCGGGTTCTCGGGTCGGTTTCGGGTTTTATATTCGGAACCGACGACGGACCGAGAACCCGACTATATATTTGGGTTGCACCGAATGTACAGTGGGAACCGTGGGAATCGACCCGATTAACCCCGAAACCGACTGCACCGATCGAATTTTTCAGATCGATTCGGGTATGGACATCCCTAGTACAATAAGTGGAAAAAATATGTCACGGTTCACTAAATTTCAAACCATAAATTATTCACTGAAAAGAATGTCAAAGAAATAAAGTATTCATAAAAGATGTCAAAATCAAAGACAATGCACAACCTAAATGAATTGTTATTGGCTGTTTCACTAGTCTTCTATTTCCCATTTGTTTTTTATCACAAAGTTTCCAAAAAGCAAAGAAAATAAAGAAATAGACAGTGAAATAAAAGTGAAGTCTACCAAGTCAAGGAGTAAAAGTCTGCCATAGAAGACAAGAAAGTGTCACAAGTCTAAAGCAAGATTTCCAATATGTGATTGATTGTACATATATACTATCATTCACCTAACTTAATTTGCCTTCATTCTAGCTGGCAAAATTTCACTCGAGTATCACTTGAAATAAAATCTTATCCAATCCAATTCGACCAAAAAATCCGCTCAATCCGAAATCGAAATGACCTGATCTCAAATCGTTAATGACCCGAACCTGAATCAACTCGAATCAGATCAATCCGAGAGATTAAAATAAAATAATTATACGTTAGAGAAATAATAAATTTTAATCATAATAATAGATTAAACTATCAAATAGAACATGTCAATGACAATAACCGTTTAAATTAAAATGGTAAAAATAAAATAATTATATAATATTGAATTTAATTAAATGAAAATAGAGTTTTTATTAAAATAAAATTGTATATTAAAAATTTTAATATATCCAATTTTTATTGAAAAATAGTAAAATGGTAAAAAGAAAGAAATTATAAAGATATTAGATTTAATAATTGAATAAAAATAGAGTTTTTAATAGAATAAAACAAAAATAGTTTAAGTAAGGGCATTTAAGAAATATATTAAAAAAAACTAAGGATATAATGGTCGATTCAAAAGTTTTACAAAACTTGTACTTTTATATATAAACTAGTTTTAGCTATCACGTGCGTTGCACGTGGCGCAACGTGTTTAAATAAAATATTCATATGATATTATGATAACCTCTCTATTAAATCATGATAATTACACTCAGGGCCGGACCGTAGACAATGGTTGGGGGGGCCTTGCCCATCCCCCCCCCCCCCCCTCCCCTTCCCCCTAAAAAAAATTAAAATTTTTCTTATTGTACATATACATTTACATTCCTGCCAAAAGAATACATATATATTTACATATAATTTATGAAAAAATTTTAAATCCCCCCCCCCAAATTATGTTGTATTCAATCTAGTCCTCTCAATCTCATGTGTCAAGATCCGCCCCTGATTACACTATTTTTTATGATCTCATTATGAAATTTTGATAACCTTCCTACAAAACTTTAATAACGATACTATATAATTTCAAGAATCTTTTTATAATTTCTTTTAACTTTCTTATGAAATTTTGTTAACCTCCCTAAGGAATTTTGAAGACCTCAATATGAAATTTTGATAACTTCCCAATGAAATTTTGATAACCAACACTATGAGATGTTGATAACCTCCATATGATATATTGATAACCACTTTATAAAAATTTAAAAACCTCCATATGAATTGTTAGTAATCACACTTTAAAATTTTGGCAACCATGCTATGAAATTTTGATAACCTCCCCAGAAATACCACTATGAAATTTTTGTAATCACATTTTGAAAATTTGATAACCTCTTTATGAAATTTTGATAACATCTTTATAAAATTTTGTTGACCCTCTTTGAAATTTGAAAATCACATTATGTAATTTTGATAACCTCGCTTTGAAATTTTGATAACAACACTATGAAATTTTGATAATTTTCATATAAATTTTGATAATCCTATCTTTATGAAATTTCGATAATCACTCTATGAGATTTGATAACCTTCTATCAAATTTTGGTACTCCTTATGAAATTGAGACTTTTATAACTTTTATATGAAATTTTGATAACCACACTATAAAATTTTGATAACCTCCCGATGAAGTATTAGTAGCCTTCTAATGAAATTTTGTTAACCACACTATGGAATTCGTATAACCTCGCTATGACATTTTGAAATCTTTTTGATAACATTTCTATAAAATTGTGATAATTAACCACCCTATGAAATTTCAATAACCAACGTAAGAAATTTTAATAACCTGATCCTATGAAATTTTGGTAACCACTCTATGAAATTTTGGTAACCACACTATGGAATTTTGGTAACCTCCCCATGGAAGTATAATAACCTTCTTATTAAATTTTGATAACCACATAGAGACAAGAAAATCAAAATCATAATATCACCTACTCTTCTAACTCAACAATTTCTAATTGAACAAAGTGAATGCCGCAAAACAATTTATAACGAAGTGATGGAATTTCATGAACAATAGTATTGTATTTGTACATGTTAGTGTTAGTGTTAGTTTAATCTTTTTATTGACATTTAAAAATTGAAATTAAAAGTAAAATATTAAATTCATATAATGGAATAATTTATGATTAAAAAAATAATGGAATAATTAAAAATATTATTTAGTAATGGCAATTTAGAAATATGTTTTTAAAAAAGGGTACAATTGGAAATATGTTTTAAAAATAAAGGTACAATCGGAAAACATAAAATTTCACCTTATTCGTACTTTTATATATAATATAGATAGATTAGTCAGTGAAATTGTAATTGAAATACATAATATCAATTACTTATACTTAATAAATTTAAGCTTTATGACTTTTTTACGGCGATGATGATGACCCTGTTACCCATGTACCTAACACAAATTTTCACTCTATGATGATGATGATATACTTTTTATTGAAACTAGTAATTTGCCACGTGTTCCACACATGGATTTTGATTGAAATATATTTGAAGTTACATATTGTGCAATACAATGTGAATATTAATTTTGAAAATATTAAATTTCTCTAAATTTTTACAAATTATTGAGAATAAATTAATCAAATTTTTGTTTCATATTTTTTGAATTAATTTCTAATTAACTCGAAACAAGATTTAAATGCTCGTAAAAACAAATTCTAAAAATAGAATATGCCTGAGATTTGATTAGATATATATATATTTAAGGAGTCTCGGCGCCAAAAATCATGTAAAACTAAGTAGGGGACTCGAAACACATTTTTAGCCAAAAACCCATGATGGTAAAAATGACCCGAAAGATTTTTCCTCAATTTTTGGTAAAAATAATCAAATATATATATATATATAATTCAACGTCAAATAGATTGGAGAACTTTTAATGCTTTTAATATCGTTTTTCATATTTTTTCTGAATTAATTTCTAATTAAATCGAAACAAGATACAAATGCACATAAAAACAAATCCTTAAATCCAATGTGTCTAAGATTTGATTAGATGAATAAAGATATTTCAAGGAGTTTCGGCGCCAAAAATCATGCAAAAGAGAGTCGTGGCTCTGTAACGCGTTTTTAGACAAAAAAAAACCACGATGATTAGTACACGATTTCGGCTAAAATTTTGCAAAACTTGAGTCGAAAGATATTTGCTCAATTTTTGGCTAAAATACTCAAAACAATATATAATTCAATATCAAAAAGATTGAAGGGCTTTTAAGGCTTCTAATGTGTTTTTCCTATTTTTTTGAATTAATTTCTAATTAAATCGAAACAAAATTCAGATGCTCGTAAAAACAAATCCTTAAATCTAATGTGGCTGAGATTTGGTTAATTGAATGTAGATATTTCAAGGAGTCTTGACACCAAAAATCATGTAAAACTAATCCGGGCCTCGGAACGCGTTTTTCACTGAAAACCATGATGGTTAATACACGAATATTTCGGCTAAATTTTGCAAAATTTTAACCCGAAAGATTTTTCCTCGATTTCTAGCGAAAATACTCTTAAAAAATATATAATTTAACACAAAAAAAAGTTGAAAGCCTTTTTAATGCTTCTAATGTCATTTTTCCTATTTTATTTCAAAATTAATTTCTGATTAAACCGAAACAAGATTTAAAAACTCGTAAAAACAAATCCTTAAATACAATGTGGCTGAGATTTGGTTAGATGAATTTATATATATTTTAAGGAGTATTGCCACCAAAAATCATGCAAAACTGACATAGGGCCCCAGAATGCGTTTTTAGCAAAAAAAAAAAAACACCATGATGGTACACGATTTCAACTAAAATTTTACAAAAATTGACCCGAAATTTTTTTTTTCAATTTTTAGCAATAATACTCTCACAAAAACACATTCTTCAATGCCAAAAAGATTGAAGGGGTTCTCACGCTTCTAATATCGATTTTCCAATTTTTTTTTCAAATTAATTTCTAAATAAATTGAAACGTGATTCAAATGCGCATAAAAATAAATCCTTAAATTCAATGTGGCTGAGATTTGATTAGATTAATGTAGATATTTCAAGGATTTTCGGCACCAAAAATCATATAAAACTAAGCCGAGGTCCCGAAATGCATTTTTTAGCCAAAAACCGTGATGTACGATTTTGGTTAAATTTTGCAAAAAAAAAAATGACCTGAAAATTTCCATCAATATCTGGCATAAATACTCATAAAATCAAGATAATTTAACGCCAAAAATATTGGAAGACTAATCATGCTTTTAATATAGTTTTTCATATTTTTCTGAATTAATTTCTAATTAAATTAAAACAATATTCAGATGCTTGTAAAAACAAATTCTTAAATCCAATGTAGTTTAGATTTGATTAGAAGAATATGTATATCTCAAATAATTTTGGCATAAAAAATCATGCAAAACTTAGCCCAGAACGCTTTTTTAGCAAAAAAAAACCGTGATTATTACACTATTTTGGCTAGAATTTTGCAAAAATTGACTCGAAAGTTATTTAATTTTTAGGCACAATACTCATAAAAATCATATAATTTAATGCCGAAAAGATTGAAGGGCTTTTCATGCTTCTAATATCTTTTCCTATTATTTTTCGAATTAATTTCTAATTAAATCAAAACATAATTCAGATGCTTGTTTTACAAATCCTTAAATCCTTTGTGGATAAGATTTGGTTTGATTAATATAAGATATTTAAAGGAGTGTCAGCACCAAAAAACATGCAATACTGAATTGGGGCCCCGGAACGCGTTTTTAGCTAAAAACCGCGATTTCGACTAACGTACACGATTTCGACTAATATTTTGCAAAAATTGACCAGAAATAGTTCCTCACTTTTTTTTCTAAACTACTTATAATATATATATATACATACATATACATATAATTCAATTCCAAAAATATTGGAGGACTTTTTACGCTTTTAATATCGTTTTTCATATTCTTCAGAATTAATTTCTAATTAAATCGAAACAAGATTCAGATGCTCGTAAAACAAATCCTTAAATGCAATGTGGCTGAGACTTGATTAGATGAATATACATATTTCAAGGAGTTTCGATGTCAAAAATCATGCAAAATTAAGTCGGGGCCCCGTACTGACCAGAGAGTGGTATTTGATGCACCACCTTGAAATCACCTTCTGTTCCTATAGAAAAGCGTAGGACTGAAACTGATGATTTGTCAAAAAGTATAGCAGAAAGGAGAACTAGAAGGAAATCAGAAAGCCACAAAGGTATGCAGATTGCATTAGTTTTAATGTTTGTGAAACTGACCCTATTGCATATGCTTTGTCAGTAGCAGAAATTATTGATTATAATAAACCAAGATCCTCTAAGGAGGCAATTAAGAGTGAGAATGCAGCAGATTGGTTGTTAGCTATAAACGAGGAGATGCA
Organism: Corchorus capsularis; assembly: GCA_001974805.1. Classification (NCBI taxonomy): domain Eukaryota; kingdom Viridiplantae; phylum Streptophyta; class Magnoliopsida; order Malvales; family Malvaceae; genus Corchorus; species Corchorus capsularis. Next base: position 5,888 of record AWWV01011497.1, read on the forward strand.
GTTTTTTGCAAAGAATGAGACATGGAAACTTGTACCATTGCCAAAAGGAGTGAAACCAGTAGGATGTATTCAAGATTATCATATTTGGCAGTATTCACACAATGATATGCACTACTAAGTCTGGATATGAATTATTAGAGTAAGAGCACAGATTACATTCTGATAGAAATAGGAACTCTCATTGGACAAATTAAGCGATGGATCAATCTATGGAAAGCTAAACTGCCATAGAAGATCATTATTTTCTTGTGGAAAATATGCAATGATTGTCTGCCTATAGCAAAAGAGTTATCAAAAAGAGGTATGCATCTACCCCCTTGGTGTACTCTATGCAATTCTGAATAGGAAGAAAGCTTAGAACATCTTTTCCTTAATTGTGAAGCTATTGGGCCAATATGGTTTGCTTGCTCCTTAGGAATAAGAATTGATGCTTTCCAAATCACAACACTTTCACAACGGATTAGTCAATTAATGGAAGAGCTTACCACTGACAATGCGGAATGTTATAATTTTCTCTAGGAATTCACCATTATTCTTTGGGCTATTTGGATTCAAAAGGAATAATTTTATCTTTAGAGGAAAACATATTGAACCATTTAACACAATAGGCATAATTTTATTGAACCATTTAGCTTTTTTGCCTACAACTCTATATGACTTTTAGGCGCTCTTGCACGTAGGTCGCACGATTATCGCACAATAGGCATTCTTGCACATAGGTTACACGATTATCGCACAATAGACCTTTTTGCATTCTTTTCCAACTTTAATATTGCTTGTGATTGTATGTTTGATTACAGGTGCTTGTGACTCAATTTGACCATTTGACAGAACAATAGTTTTTTTTACAACAGAAGTAAGCAATGTTGTTTCTTTAGGATTTGGCTATGATCCCGAACCAAGCCATTGGTGCCGGAATGGGTATTCTGTATCAGATCACCCTCAACCTTGACCGGAGCATGAGAATAGTGGTAGTTTACCAATTTGGTATAGCTACACTGTTTATGCTCCTGTTTGCCCTAATAAAGGAGAGGTAAGCTTTCACAAATTAGTATTCCTATATATAGCAATATATGTATATGTATATATATATATTCTCAACCACCAACAATAAAAAGGCAATAGCTACAACAACTTTTAGTATTTAAATGATAAAGTTAAATAAATTATGCACGGTGATATGTGCAATTGTCATGATAATTACCAAAAGCTTTTTATTTAATTAGTAACTTGAATACTCAGTTGGGAATTTGGATTCTGCTGCTTATATTTACATGTTATCATTGGGAGAAATTTTCAACCCCACAAAAGGAAGCCATAGATATAGAATCATAATACAACATGATTTTGATAGGTGGTGATAGAATTCTAGTCACCTCTAAGAAACTGCTAATCAAAGGTTTTAATTAAGTTTCCCTCAAAAATCAATCCTTCCCATTCATGAAAATAGAAAAAAGAAGAAGATACTGTCATCAAATATGTAAATCAAAAGCATGTTACTAACTAAATTATTGAAAATAATATATGTTTCTTTGGTGGCCATTGAACTTGCATAGCTATGCGCCTATGCCTATGGCCTATGGGTAGCGGTTTAGGTGAAAGGAGAATATGTAGGAATCAGATGTAATTCTGATTTGCATCAACAAATTGAAATTCGCCTTTTCCTAATAGTTTGATTTATTTGCATATTTTTGCGGTAGAAGACCCCAGTTCACATGGCATGTGGAGTTCTAGCTGGACTATTTTTGGGTAATTTCTTTTTTAGTATATGATTATTTATTGTTTAAAATAATTATGCAATTTAGGGGAGCTTTGGGACAGAACCTTGTGGTGGAGAGTTTTAGAGGTGCTGCACAACATACGTAGCAGCAATTTTCAACCTCACCCCTCTCGTCACATACATACTCCCATTATTGTTCAGGTATTGTTAAATTTTTTAATGGTTAATTGTTTTCTAATGGATAGTACTAATTGCTATATAAGTATGTGAATTTTTGTCACTCTTTTGGGCCCTTTGTTTCTCTTGGACGTCAGACTTATTTCTGGGCCAGTTTCCATTTATTTAAATATAACCCACATTCGTTTTTTTTTGTCTCTATCTTCTCTTCTTTTCTTTCCTTTTCTTTTTTTTAATTTGGGTTGGTTTCCATTTGTATAAATTTGGCCCACATTTCATATGTTTTCTGTTTCTTTCTTTCTCTTTTTTTTATGGGCCGATGTCCATTTGTTTAAATTTGGCTTACATTTCATATGTTTTCTTTTTCTTGGGCTTTTGTTTAAATTTGGCCTACATTTCTTTTCTTTTTTTTTGAGCCGGTGTCCATTTGTTTAAATTTGGCCCAAATTTCATATGTTTTCTTTTTGTTCCATATATATATGATATACCATACTATATTCTTGTGAAATCTCTCTCTTTCTCAACTCTTAATACCACATTATTACTTCTACAATCACTACCTTTTCTTTGTCCAAGGGCACACCCCAGCAGTTAAAGCTTGGGATTTCTTACGGGAGGTTTCGGGTTCGAATCCTGGGATGGACGGGGTGGGATTATGGGAAAGGAGAAGGTTACCTCCTATTGTGTAGCCCATTTCAATATCATGTTCATGAGTAGGGGAGAGCAAAATTCGGTGTCAACCGAACTAACCGACTGAAACCGCTGAAATTCGGTCTTATCGAATCGATTTTTCGGTTTAATCGGGTAAGTCAGTTGGCTTTGTCGGTGGGGCTTAATTCGGTCGGTTTTCGGGTATGAAAATTTTCATTTAAAACCGAACCGAAACCGACCGAATTATATATATATATATATTATTTTTATATATTAGTTAATATATATATATATCTTAAATATATTTTAGACTTTAGTTTTTAGGGAAAAAAAACCCTCTTCCCTTCCCTCGACAGTCGACGACCCGCCGCCCTCTTATTCTTTCCGATCAGCCCTGATAACATGTAAAAAAGTAAAAAACCACTGTCTTAGGCCAAGAAACTCACTGTCTCCTTCTCCTATGGCAAGGACGGCGCAGGCTTCTTAGTGGTTCATCGGAGAAGATCACTAGTGGCCCCAAAAACATAATGGAAAGAGTAAAAAACCAAACAGAGCCAAATAGAATTTTCAACTACTCTGTATGAAACTGACACTATAAAAAACATGTAGAAATCTCAGCAAGAGTAAAAAGCACAACTCATATACTCCATAGAGTAATAGACTGAAAAGTTTTAGCAGACAACAATGACGTCTAAAGAGGAATTTATCATTTTCGTCTTAAATTAAAACATTATTATTATGGAAATTTGGTCAAACCCTTTTGTGATAATTGAAGTTTTTTGGGCTTTGTTCAAGCTATTGCTTATGGGCCAATTTCAATTAACGAGCTTTTAGTATTTACAGATTCCTGGGCCACCATAGAAAGCCCACAATAAAATGGAACAAAAATGTATAAAAACCGAAAACCGAAACTGATAAAAACCGAAAAAACCGATATCATCGGTTTTATTGAGTTTTCGGTCGGTTATCGGTTGTTACAATGCTAACACTTGACAAAACCGAACATAAAAAACCGACAACCGACCGAAACCGACCGTTACTCCCCCCTATTCATGAGTAGTAAAAAATCACTACCTTTTCTTTCATTTCTCTTTTTTGTTAGAATTAGAATAATAATAATAATATAGTAAGCACTTAGTAGTAACAAAATGGGACAATAGTGATTCTGATATTTTTCTTCTTAAAAATAAGTTTGACAGTTATAATAACATTATTATTAATTTTTGCTTTTATTCAGGATTGAGGTTTTCACCTTGGCTACTTGGCCTAATAGGGCTGAGTTAGGAGGATTGAGGTTTTCACCTTGGCTACTTGGCCTAATAGGGCTGAGTTAGGAGGTACTGTCCTTAGCATCCTTGGTGCTATGGTTATACCTTCTATCATGGGCCAATCATCCATTGGCACACCTCAATGGATCTATTAAATCATGAGTATGAATGGGATGAGGCTAACCATAGAGCAGAGGCCAGTAGTGAGCGTGCTGGTAGCGTGCAGGTTGCATTTCCTTTGCCATGCGCCTTATTATACTGGTAATTAAGCACACTTACTTGAACCTATATATAATATATATAAGATTGATTCCATATATTCATTTATTTTCTCACTTAATTTTTTAACTTAATGTTCTTTGATGTAATTAGAGGAGGATGACATCCACATATGCTTATCCAGTTTTCTCGTCCACATTGTTTATGTTTGGCAACAGTTTTGTGTTGTCAATTGTATATGCTTTGATCAGAGATTGGACTTGGCATGCTTGGCAATGGAAGAAAAATATTAGACTTGTCACTATCCCTTAAACCGTGCATATTTAAGTTTCAGATTGATTTTACTTTGAAAATATTATTGAATTTATTTGGTTATCATTATTGATTTTTTTACTTATGTTTCAATAAAATTGAATAGGGCATCTTGGTATCAGGGATGTCAACAACATTGGTGACATTGTGTACACGACAATTAGATCTAATTTCCGTCTCTTCCATTTTGCCTTTCTCCCTCATCTTTACAGCAATTTTGAGCCCTCTTCTACTTTGAGAGGACTTTCTTAAAACTTTCCCAACAAATGTATTATCAAGAACTACTAATACCATTTGGACTGAGAGAGTAACAAGTTCAAAATTTTCCGATGAACTTGTGTTTTCAATTTTATCTACCTCTGGTGAAACTCTGCTGCTCTACATATCATAAAATTTTCACTTATCTTGCTAAACCAAACTGCTCTCATTGATTCTACGGTTCCTTTCTATCTCTTTGCTATTTTCTTTTTTCATTTTTCAAAGTCATATGTCATGATCCAAAGTTATTTTGATCCATATTATACCCATTTATCTTTTATTATTTTTTGTATTTTTTGATTTTAATGTTGATTTCCATTTCAGTGTTGCTATTAGCAAACAAACAACAATTGATATAGAATTTAGAAATTAATTCAATATTTTCCAATTTCTATGCATGTAAAGATATTTTTAAATTCGATTTTGGGTGCATAGGATTCGAAAGCTTTTAAAAATAAAAAATGATCTATATTGCTTAAAATGGGAAGTTTTGATCGAAGGAAAACCTAATAAAAAATGCTAATAAGAGAGTGATGATGATCATCCAAAACTACAACTAAGGAGTTTTCAAAAAAAACTACAACTAAGGATATTACAATGAATTAACATTTTCACAAAAGTTAAAATCCACTTATGTCCGCTTCATACATAGGATAGGATTCATATTTCATTTTTTCTCGATTTTTTTATGGTGGAATAAAATACATAGTAAAATCGTATGTATTAATTTCATAACTCTAATTTGAAATATAATATTATCCTCTTACTATTAACTTTTTTCTTTCAAAGAACTTTTTTATGTGATTTTCAGTTAGATGAATGTTTGTGTAAATAGGATTATATTATCATGTATAACATTAGCTTTCGAATTTAAAAAATAAGGCATAAATTTCTTTTTCAAGAGTTTAAGATATAGATAAGTGAATTGTGTTTAAATTAAAAGAAATTGTCATTTTCTCGAAACTAGCCCTTTTATTCTGTAATATTCAATATACCATGCTACCTTTTGTTTATTAATATAATATGAAGTAATGAATTCTTCTTTACAAACAAGTTATTTTTATCTACTAATGATCTTGCCTACCAAAATACTTAATGTGGAGGCACCATCACTAACCAAAGGTTAAAAATAGTTAGAATCAATATAGATGTTATTTTCTTATTTTATCATTAGATAGCAATTAGCATAACTCCCAGTTTTGTTTGAAAATTACAATAGAGAGGATGAATCATATTCATCAATAAATATTCACTTTTTTCGCATTATATTATATTTAAATATATATTATTTGTTGGACTTTCATGGTTAAATTAGTTTTTTACTTTTTTATTGATAAAATAGATTTGTTTTTTGAATTAAATGATTGTGAAGAAACAAAGCAGTGAAGGGAGGAAAACTAAGAGACAAAAATGAGATATATAGTGTGAAAAATTTTTTTGATTTGTAATTAAGGCTACAGATGCCAAAATATATGATGATAGAAATTATACTTTTATTCTGATTTACCGGATTAGTACATAAACAAAATGCACAAATACTCAATAATGCAAAGTAAAAGGTTGTGAAATTTTCACTAATCTCATTTTGTTAGCTAAATATTATGTTAGGATTTTCATGTAGATAATTTGTACTAATCTTTTTCTTTCTTTTAAATTTGTAAATTTTTTGACTATATTATATTATATACAAGTAAATATTCAATCCATATAAAATTTTCAAAATGTTATCAAAGTTTCAATCCTATATAATCTCTCAAAATTATATGAATAAAAATTTTTCCTTTAAATACAACTTTCTTTGTTCATTTTAATAATAAATTTCAAATGTTAACATAATATATTTAATATAGAAAATCATCAAGCATATATAGGCTAAAATCTTAACAGCCCACAATAATTCCAATGGGCTTGTCTACTCAAAATCCAATCAGCCATGGAGTCTACTCTAACAACACTTTCCTTATGGACTCCTTTCTTCTAAAACAAAACAAAGCCCAATTCAAACCAAATCATTTCAGTTTTAAAGATAAGGCAACCAACAACAATAAAGCTAATCCTCCCTCCATTCCCATCTCCCTCCCTCTCCTCTCTGCAAATTTTCTATCTTTTATAGTTTTCTTCACCATGCTCTCATCAAATACTCTCAAGCCAACGGTAACCAATCTCAAAAATCCTTTCTTTTCTTCATTCTTAAACCAAAACCCATCTCTTTTTTCCTTCAACCTTCCTTTTTCACCTTCTAAAACCCTCCAAAAACCCATTTCAGCTACTCTTCTTCCTCCTAACCCTCAATCTTCTCAACCGCCACAACTTATTATTCCCTCCGGCGGCCGGCAACCTCAGCAGCAAAAGCAACAACTTTACCAGCCTTTTAGGCCACCGCCATCTCCTGTCCCTTCCCAATTCCGTTCCCTTGACGCCGCCGGTCGCATAGACGTGTTAGCCAGCCGCCTTGGGCTTTGGTTTGAATATGCTCCGCTTATCTCTTCCCTTTACCAGGAAGGTTTTACGCCTCCTTCTATCGAAGAACTTACTGGGATTTCTGGGGTTGAGCAAAATAGACTTATAGTCGGTGCCCAGGTAAGAGAATCACTTATTCAATCCCAAACTGATGAGAATGTTATTACTTTTTTTGATACTGGTGGTGCTGAGTTGCTTTATGAAATTAGACTTTTGAGTGCTCAACAAAGAGCTGAAGCTTCTAGGTACATTGTTGAAAATGGTCTGGATGCTAAGGGGGCTCAGGATTTAGCTAGAGCTATGAAGGATTTCCCAAGAAGGCAATTGGATAAAGGGTGGAAAAGTTTTGATTATAATCTTCCAGGGGATTGTTTGTCATTTATGTATTATAGGCAAAGTAGAGAACATGCCAATCCTTCTGAACAAAGAACTTCTGCTTTAAAGCAAGCATTGGAAGTGGCTGAGACTGAGAGTGCTAAAAAAGAGGTGCTGGAAGAGTTGGAAGGTGGGGCTGATGGAAAGGAAGAGAAAGAAGAGGTTTTGGATCGGGTTCGGGTTCCGGTTGTTAGGTTGAAGATTGGTGAAGTTGCTGAGGCTACTAGTGTGGTGCTTTTGCCAGTTTGTAAGGCGGAGGAAAAGGAGATAGCGATTTTGGAAGCGCCTTTAGAATGTAGAACTGAAGGAGAGTTTGGTGTGGTGGTGTCTGAGAAAGGGTGGAAGAGGTGGGTGGTTTTGCCTAGTTGGGAGCCAATTGCCGGGCTGAGAAATGGGGGAGTTGTGGTGTCATTTCCCGATGCAAGAGTTTTGCCATGGAGGGCAAATAGGTGGTATAAAGAAGAACCTATCCTGGTGGTTGCTGATAGGAATCAGAAGGAAGTGGAATCTGATGATGGATTTTATTTGGTGACAGTTGATGATGGCGGGTTTAAGGTGGATAGAGGATCAACATTGAAGGAAACAGGGGTGAAGGAAAGTCTTGGAACTGTTCTTGTGGTGGTTAGGCCGCCAAGAGATGAAGATGACCAAATAAGTGATGAAGAATGGGACTAAAAACAATTGGAAGTAAGTGTAGAGTCATCTGGGCGTCAATTCAATGCCCTGTAGTTAGTTTTTTGCATTCCTTTTTGTTGCCAAATAATGGCTTTGATTTGAGCTAATGAACTTATTGTATACTCTGCTCCATTGTTAGCAGGAGGCAATTCACCTTTTGGTTTTGTATTTAACATGTAATACATAAAATAATTCAACTGCAGATATCCTTTCTATTAGCAAAATCTGATGTCGTACTTCATTCTATACATCGAAATATGTCATGAAGGTGCCTAAGATTAGAAATATATAACTGTGTTATCTTCCTAAGTTTATTGATTATTACTTGGAGCTAGATGATTTAACTAGATATTTGAGATTAGGTGGAACATTTTAAACAATGCAAAGTACATGGTCTCATAATCTTTAGAAAGTATGAATCTATGTTGGTATATTTGTTGCAGTTTAGCCAGGTGATTGGACATCAACTATCATTATTGTATTGCTGAATGGTGAACTCGGGCTTGGTTAAAGGGTTCTTGGCTGTTTTATCTCAATTTTTGTACTTTTGAAATGAATGGGTAACATGAACTGTCTGCTTTCACACATGGAAATTAGTAGTTCATCAGTTGCAATATCATATTTGGAAAGAGGATGCAAGATATGGTTGTAAATTGTGTAATTCTTTCTCAGATTCTTCTGGGAGAGCTTAAATGATAACTCCAGGTATTGCCTGGTATTGAACCAAAGGATCTCAATATTGTGAATTGATAGAGATTGAAATTATATGAGCAATAGCTGTACTGCTGTATGCATTTTTTTTTTTAGAAAATTGACTTTTTTTTTAATTTACTATTATTTTGCATTTTTATTCAGTGAAATGAGCTCAGTTACTATATTGCTACAGCAGAATACATGCGAATTTCCAATTTATTGAACTACTTACAATCTGTGTCTGTATGCTTCATTTTTCCTGTAGTAGGCTACAATGGATTTATTCTTTTCATCATTACAATCTTAACAAAGCAAGTGCAGAATCATTGTCAAGTCCGAAGGAGCAGAAGGAGTTGAGATAATCCTTTATCAAGGTTTCCTTGTACAAAGGTGGACTATCTGCTGATAACAATTCCTTTATAGGGCCATAAAGCTTGTTGGATGGCTCAAAATGGGTTGTGAAAAGGCATGCCAGTGATATTCTTGGGCCTGCACTTTTAGCCAACACTCTGTGCTCTACACTTCTGAAGTTGTCATTGGAGATTAGCTGCATTGTAACAGTAAGTAAAATTATATGTATGGCACCTGTTGATAAAACGAAAAGTTTATGGTGTTTGATACTTTTATCTAGTGTCTTTTTAATTTTCCAAAAATTTCCTGTAATTGTAACAAACAAAGTAGGAAATAAACGAGTCACTGATAAAAAAGTCTGGTTAGAGAAGCCTTAACATTGTGAATTTGCACTAGGCATGAAAACTGAAGCAAAGGAAAGGATAAGGCAGTGTGTAGATTCCAGGGTATTTATTTATGCATACCTGTAAGAGATCACCAATATTTACTATGAGAGCTCCATCCTGTGGAGGGACATCAATCCAGTGATCTTCGTGAAGAACCTGGAGGCCTCCAATGTGATCTTGTAAAAGAATTGTCAGAAAGTCAGGATCACAGTGTTTGGTGTGCCCCATAGTCCGGTCAGGTTCAGGACAAGCCGGATAGTAGTGACAAACCAAGCTATGTCCTTCTATGCATCCCATATCTGTGAGGTGAGCAGGATTAAGACCAAGAGCCTCGGACAGCAACCTAAAGAGATTTTGGCCTAAGCTTTGCACATGCTCTGAGTACTCTATGAGAATTTCTCTGCATTTTATTAAGGTTACCAGTTAAATTTCCTCAATAAAATTTATAGAACTTGTATAACTATTGTAGCTAGAATCGTAGAGTATGTCTACCTGCATGCAGCTGGATATTCTTCTGGATGTGGAGGATTTGGAGCCATAAGACAATATAAAGTGTCCCTCCAGTTTGCAGATTTTGACTTGTACAGATCAAAGTTGCTGTTTAATCTCACCTTCTTCTCATTCTCACGTGAGTAGAACTCCATCTTGACCTCTTTCGGTTGCTCATGGAATCTACGGACACCTGTGATGACCTTGTTCATAACATCTTGTGGGATGCCATGGTTTATAACCTGGAAGAATCCCCATTTCTCTGATGCATATCTGATCTTCTTAACAACTTCTGTGTGTGCCGCAGGATCTAAGTTGATACTCTTTAGATCTATGACTGGAACCTGAAAACTATCTACATGATCATCCAACTTTGCAGAGAGTATATTTTCTGGCGGCATTAAAAAGATTCGTGGAATGGCAACTACACCAGTGTCGACAAGTCCCTTAACACCGGCTTTTGTGTCATCAAAGGCCTTCAGCTCTTTTGCCCTGTCATAATCCTGCTCTTGTGCAGGTAAAATTTTCTGCAGATCAGAATCTGTTTTCATTTCTGCCAATGCAAGCAAAAGAAGGCTTGGTCAACCAAAACTAAAGGTCTGGCTTCAGCAAAGGTCACAGGTAACATATAAATGTATGTAAAAGAGCATCCTCGTTCCTCACACCAAAACAAAGAAATCATATTAATATTCACCAATTCAAAATGGAGGAATAATAAATTGGCAGTTTATTGGTTTAACGTTGGTTACAACGAATTGAAATTAGGATTTAAGATAAGATTTTCATCAACAAGAACAGCTCATTCTGTATATAAACATCTTTGTTTATTAATATTTTATTTTCCACATGCTTATATTAAATATTATCGGTTCAATGCTCACTTTGACCCTGAAACTATCTATAAAAGTGACAATTTAGCTCTCCAACTTCTATTTGATTCAATTTCATTCTCATACTTCGATTCTTTGAATAATGTAGCCCTTGATGTTGACATGGCTTACCCAGATACACCTGGCTTTCAATCCCACCAAGACTATCAGCAGGTCTACTAGAAAGATTTTTTGGCTATGATGCGCCATTTTAGTTCCAAGGGCTACGTTGGTCAAAAAATCAAAATGCGAGTTTAAAATTGCTCCGAATAGAAGGTGGAGTGTCAAATTGTCACTTTAAAGCCATTTATTATATCTAGGGGAAGATTTCTATGATTTGTTTAGGATAGCTCATTGCACAATGGGAAACATGCATTTTCTAGAAGACTTTGAAAATGTAGATTGGAGAGATTAAACACTTCCGTGACCAGTCTAAATTCTGAACAGTCAGATTAAACATTCCTTCATTGATGAAAAATGAACCCCAAAGAACTTGATACTTAACCTTTGCCAAAGTATAGCAACATCACATCCACATTCTCTGGGTGTACAAAAATTATTGTAAGGGTTCTTTAAACCCTGACCCAAAACAAGGCCTCAGGCCTTGTGCTGACCTATGTTTTGCCCCCAATCCATGATGACTGCTCTATATTCCAAATTCAACTGGCAATTACATAATAAGCATGACTATGATTATAACTAACAGATTACCTCAACAAAATGATTATAGCTTCCTGAGTGTAATTCTAACAGGGTAATCAGGTGATCAGTTCCCCAACATCCTTAACAGAAAGGAAGAAGTAACCTATAGGTTTGACTGATGCTGACCTTAAGTGCAAAAGTTGACAACTTTTTTCGGGAACTGTTACTGCATGTCTAACTGGTATGATTTTAATGTATCACCTACGGAAGGCATTATAGGAACAAAAAGGAAAACAACCTCCTCAAAACTGACACGGAATTTCACAGCTAAATATTGAGGCTAAGCCTGAGAGCAAACCTGGGAATTTCAACATGTGAAAGTAGCTTTTACAGAGGCTAACAGTTCAATTTTCTGTCATCCATAGCAACTGGTTAGTTCTTCTGATTTTTTATATGTAATCTTTCTTGTTCTTTCTTCAAATTCCAGAATCTCCTTTGCTAATTTTGTTGAAATATTAATGTGCATATAGGGACCGTGACTTTATGACATTTATATTTGGATGAACTCCTATCATTATGAATTTGATTAGATGGAGAACTTAATACAATTCTCAGCATTGATGGTGGGGGGAGAGTAAGGGGAATTATCCCCAGGACTATTCTCTCCTTCCTCGAATCTCAACTTCAGGTTGGTTTCTAACTTGATTTTGGCCTCTCTATGCTTATAAGTAGTTATTAACTTATATCAGATTGATTGAGACAATAAGTCAACTATTGTAGAAAACTTTATTTATCTTGAACAGAAGTTGGATAATGAATATGCAAGGATTGCAGATTACTTTGATTTCATTGCTGGGACAAGCACAGGAGGCATGTTACAGCTATTCTCACTTCACCAAATGAAAATAATCGACCCTTATTTGCCACGAAAGATTTTAAGAGAGTCCAAATATCTTTCCTCAATCTTCAAGAATCGGTTGCAATGTATGTGCCTAAGTTTTGCATTTTTATTCTGTGAAATGAGCTCAGTTGCTATATTGCTACAACAGAATACATGGTGAATTCATTTTATTGAACTTCTACAATCTGTGTCTGTATGTTTCATTTTTCCCGTAGTAGGCACAATGGATTCATTCTTTTCATCATTACAATCTCAACAAAGTAAGTGGAGAATCATTGTCAAGTCCCAAGGAGCAGAAGGAGCTGAAATAATCCTTTATTGAGGTTTCCTTGTACAAAGGTGGACTATCTGCTGATAACAATTCCTTTATAGGGCCATAAAGCTTGTTGGATGGTTGAAAATGGGTTGCGAAAAAGCATGCCAGTGATACTCTTGGGCCTTCACTTTTAGCCAACACTCTGTGCTCTACACTTCTGAACTTGTCATTGGAGATTAGCTGCATTGTAACAGTAAGTAACATCATATACATCCTGATGATAAAACTAAAAAATTGTGGTGTTCAATACTTTTCTCCAGCTTTAATTTTTTGAAAAACTGCCTTTAATTGAAATGAAGAAATTAGGAAATAAATAAATTACTTATAAAATAGTTTGGTTAGAGAAACCTCAGAGTCTGAGTTTGCACTTTGCATGAAAAATGAAGAAAATAAAAAAGGACTAAGACTGTGTGTAGATTCCATGGTCTTTTTTATGCGTACCTGTAAGAGGTCGCCAATATTAACTATGAGAGCTCCTTCCTGTGGATGGACATCAATCCAATGATCTTCATGAAGAACCTGGAGGCCTCCAATATGATCTTGTAAAAGGATTGTAAGAAAGTCAGGATCCCAGTGTTTTCCATGTCCGATGGTCCGGTTAGGTTCAGGACAAGCTGGATAGTAGTGACCAACAAAGATATGCCCATCCATGCACCCCATATCCATGAGATGAGCAGGATTAAGACCAAGAGCCTCAGACAGCAACCTAAAAAGAATTTGGCCTAAGCTCTGAACATGCTCTGAGTACTCTATCAGTATTTCTCTGCATTTTATTAAGGTTACCAGTTAAATTTCCTCAATAAAATTTATAGAAATCATGGAACTATGGTTGCTAGGATCTTAGAGAATGTCTACCTGCAAGCAGCTGGGTATTCTTCAGGAGGTGGAGGATTTGGAGCCATAAGGCAAAATAAAGTGTCCCTCCAGTTTGCAGATTTTGACTTGTACAGATCAAAGTTGCTGTTTAATCTCACATTCTTCTCGATCTCACGTGAGTATAACTCCATCTTGATCTCTTTCGGCTGCTCATGGAATCTACGAACCCCTGCAATGACCTTGTTCAAAACATCTTGTGGGATGCCATGGTTTATTACCTGGAAGAATCCCCATTTCTCTGATGCATATCTGATCTTTTCAACAACTTCTGTGTGTGTTGCAGGATCCATGTTGATACTCTTTAGATCTATGACCGGAACCTGAAAACTGACTACATGATCATCCAACTTTGCAGAGAGTATATTTTCAGGCGGCATTAAGAAGATTCGAGGAATGGTAACTACTCCCGCATCAACGAGTCCCTTAACACCAGCTTTAGTGTCATCAAAGGCCTTCAGCTCTTTTGCTCTGTCATAATCTTGCTCTTGTGCAGGTAAAATTTTCTGCAGATCAGAATCTGTTCTCATTTCTGCCAATGCAAGCAAAAGAATTCTTGGTCAACCAAAAATAAAGGTCCGGCTTCAGCAAAGAAGATCACAACTAACATATAGATGTATGTAAAAGAGCATCTTCACTCCAAAACAAAAGCAATCATATTTAATATTTGTTAACTCATTAGAAGAGGAAAAACATATATTTCAATATGAAACACCAGGATACATTAGTTTATATACAACCAGAGAAAATCTATGTTAGGAAACTAAATAAAATCCTTGATCTTTGTCGATCCCTATTAATTAGCATTTAGGCTGTCAATCCCTCTAATTCTGTCAAATCCCTACTAATTAGTCTGTACAGCTGTAACACTCCCCCTCAAGTTGGAGCATAGATGTTAATCATGCCCAGCTTGTTACAAAGATATTCAAGTCGAGACCCATTTAGAGCTTTCGTAAAAAGGTCTCCTAATTGTTCTCCGGTTTTCACATAGCCTGTAGAAATTAGATTCTGTTGTATCTTTTCACGAACGAAATGACAATCTATTTCAATATGTTTAGTTCGTTCATGAAACACTGGATTAGATGCAATATGGAGAGCAGCTTGATTATCACAAAATAATTTTGCTGGTAATGAGACTTTCAAACCAACTTCAGTTAACAGATGAAATATCCACATTATTTCACTTGTAGATTGTGCCATAGCCCGATATTCTGATTCTGCACTAGATCGAGACACAACATTCTGCTTCTTACTTTTCCATGAGACTAGATTTCCTCCAACAAAAACACAATAACCTGTGGTAGACTTTCGGTCAATCTTGGAACCCGCCCAATCTGCGTCAGAGAAGCATTCTATGTGTCTATGACCATGATTTTTATACAATATACCCTTTCCAGGAGCTCCCTTCAAATAACACAATATTTGTTCCAAAGCAGCCCGATGGTGTACTGTTGGAGAAGACATGAATTGACTTACAATACTAACAGAGTAAGCAATGTCGGGGCGAGTTACTGTAAGATAATTCAGTTTTCCAACCAACCTTCTATACTTCTCAACATCTTCAAACAACTCTCCTTCTTTTGTAAGTTGCAAATTAGGTGGCATTGGAGCACTACACGGCCTTGCCCCTAACTTTCCTGTCTCAGTCAACAAATCAAGTACATATTTCCTCTGTGATAAAAAAATGCCTTTCTTGCTTCTTGTTACTTCAACCCCTAAGAAATACTTCAATGCCCCTAAATCCTTTGTCTGAAATTGGCTATGGAGAAATGTCTTCAAAGATGAGATGCCCACTGTATCACTTCCAGTAATGACGATATCATCCACATACACAACCAGAAGAATAATACCAGACTGAGAGTTTTTATAAAAACACTGAATGATCAGACTTACTTTTGCTCATGCCAAACTGTTCCACTGCTTGACTAAATTTTCCAAACCAAGCACGAGGACTTTGTTTCAAACCATAAAGAGACTTGCGAAGATGGCAAACCTTCCCATACTCCCCCTGAGCAACAAACCCTGGAGGTTGCTCCATATAAACCTCCTCGTGTAAATCTCCATGCAAGAAGGCGTTTTTTATATCCAATTGATGCAATGGCCAATCATGAGTAGCTGCTAAGGAAATCAATAACCGAACAGAGGTTAATTTAGCCACAGTAGAAAATGTATCCGAATAATCCACCCCATAAGTTTGAGCATAGCCTTTAGCAACAAGGCGTGCTTTAAGACGAGCCACTGATCCATCAGGATTGAATTTGACTACAAAAACCCATTTACAACCAATAGTCGTTTTCCCTACAGGCAAGCTTACCAAATCCCAAGTTCCATTGGCATCTAAAGCATTCATCTCTTCTATCATTGCTGCTCGCCAACCAGAATGTGACAAGGCTTCACTAACAGTTTTAGGTATAGATATTGAATCAAGGGAGGCAACAAAAGAGTATGAACTAGAGGATAATTGGTTATAAGAAACACACGATGAGATAGGATAAGTGCATTGGCGTTACCTTTTCGAACAGCAATTGGAAGATTAAGATCAGTGTCTTGAGGATCTGATGCTGAAGAAGAACTTGGTACAGGACATGTAGTGGGAATAGTCGTTTTCTAGAATAGACAAGATGAATAGGTGGAGGTGTCGTCCAAAGTGGTGGTAAAGTAGAGGCAGGAGCACTAGGTGACTGGTAAGTGACTTGATATACTAAAAGATCATCATCTGCTCCATGGCTGATAGAAGTTGTGGTGGAAGAAGAAAAGAAAGGCAGGTGTTCCATAAAAGTAACATCATTAGAGACAAGATATTTATGAAGGCTAGGACAGTAACATCTGTAACCTTTTTGGAGACGAGAGTAACCCAAGAAAACACATTTAACAGACTTAGGATCTAATTTAGTAACCTGTGGACGAACATCACGGACAAAACAGGTACTCCCAAATATTTTAGGTTCAATAGGAAACAAAGATTTGGTGGGAAAAAGAGTGTGATAAGGAGTCTCACCATGAAGAACAGATGATGGCATACGATTAATCAGAAAACAGGCTGTGCAAACAGCATCAGCCCAGAAGCATTTTGGAACATGGGCCTGAAACAAAAGTGCCCTGGCTGTCTCAAGAAGATGTCTGTTTTTTCTTTCGGCTACACCATTTTGGGATGGTGTGTCAACACAAGATGATTGGTGAAGGATGCCATTTGTAGCCATATAATTTTGAAAAGGATCAGAAAAATACTCTTTAGCATTATCACTTCTCAAGATATGTAATGAGACATTGAATTGAGTCTTAATTTCAGCACAAATAGAAGTAAAGTGAGAAAAAAGCTCAGAACGGTTTTTCATTAAATAAAGCCAAGTCATCCGAGAATGGTCATCAACAAAGGTAACAAAGTATCGAAACCCAGTTTTGGATGTAACAGGACAAGGACCCCACACATCCGAATGGACTAACTCGAAAGGAAAACTAGCTCTTTTATTAACACGAGAAATATAAGATGAACGATGATGTTTTGCAAAATGACATGACTCATAATCTAAGGATGGCAACTTTTGAAATTCTGGACACATCTTTTTCAACAAAGGGAGAGAAGGATGTCCCAACCGACAATGCATTTCAAAAGGAGTCAAGGTAGCTGAACAAGCAATAGATTTGGGCACGGTCACTTTTGAATCTAGAACATAGAGACCTCCTTCCACATGTCCGCTACCAATAATCTTCTTCGTCATAAGATCCTGAAAAAGACAATGATCAGGATAGAAGGAGACAAAACATTTGAGAGCTCGAGTAATCCGACTAACAGACATTAAATTAAGGGCGAGGTTCGGTATGTTTAGAACATAGGATAGGGGAAGAGAAGTGGTGGGTGCAGCAGTACCAGAACCAAGAACAGATGTTTGAGATCCATCAGCTAAAGTGACTGAAAGTGAGGATGTATGTGGCTTAAAAGTTGTCAGAAGGTGGGGG
>AWWV01011499.1:0-91316 GCA_001974805.1 Corchorus capsularis
ACATTGTATTAAATAATTATTCATTAAAAAGAAACAATAATGTTTTTCTACATATTATAAAGATTTAGTAAAATAAATATTTAGTAATATTTTTCAACAAATTACTAAAAGTTTTAAAATATGGGTAAAATGAAGATTTAATAATACTTTTTTCGTTTAATTTTGCAACGTAATTAAACTTTCATTACAAAATAATGTTCATTCCTTATCAAGTTTGCTGCTAACTAAAATTCAAATATTATGTGATTAGTGAATTATTTATAAATAAATTATAATTTTTAATATTTACTTTAAAATTTGAACAAATCCCAGTGCATCGCACGGGTTTTAGCCTAGTTATACTTACATTAATCTTTTACATTAATCTTAAAAGAATACTAGTATACTACTAAGTGATTGGTTCAAGTGGTTCAACACTTGTTTTCCTTAGATTTAGTCTTGAGTTCAAGTCTTGTGAATGGGAAAAAAAATCATTGTTGGGAGAGTTTTATCACATAATAGACTTCGAATTCAAGTCTTTTGAATGGAAAAAAAAATTCATTGTTAGGAGAGTTTTTTCACATAATAGATCAACTCATTGTTAGGAGAGTTTTTTCACATAATAGATCAACTCAGTTCGAACAAAATTAACTTGTAAATATATATATGTATATATATATATATTAAAAAAAACACTTTCATGGCATCTTCTTATAGTATTTTACTTTTTATATTGAAAATTAATATTTAAATGGTTTGATGGATAAAAAGTCCCTCAAACTATCATTAAGGGACAAAAATGATGCCTAAAATTTTAATTAAGACAGTTAAACTTTCTGATTTTCAATTTTCATACAATTAAGCTCTTGTAGAGGCCACTTTTTGTCTTTGTTCCTCAATGTTTGACGGCTAGCTATTTTGCTATTTTTTTTTTCAAAGTTCGAGGATTATTTTATCCATCAATTGTGAGTCATTTACTTCTTTTATTTTACGTTACTTACGCTCGTCAAATGAGGGTTTAAAATGTCCCAGAATTAGGAATCATATATAGGGTTTAATTGTCTCAATTGAAAGTCTAGGGATCATTTTATCCTTTTGGTGATAGATGGAGTGTCATTGTGTATATTATACCATTTAAATGAATATACGGATGTACACCACAACAAATCACACAAAAAGTCTTACAAAAGTGGTAGGACGTGCATGCAATGCACGTGTTGTGTGGCTACATATGAATGAACGTGTGAGCAGCCCGTGGCATTTCAAGTGGTGAAAGCAGTTACATATAGAATTTTGGCTAGCCTAGAAGTATTTCAATTTTGTCTCCAATCATCTCAAAAACAGTTCAATTTTCTTTCAAGTTTCATCAATGGCAACTGGTGAGATGCTGTAGTTTAAAATTTTAATAACAATTTGGTTTCTCAATCAATGTGTATTTTCCTTTGTATATCCATATCTATATTATATTACATTGATCATATACTTTAAAACAGAGTTATATGTATTCATGAAATTTTATGTTAATTATTTTGAAGAAATATTAAATATAATATTATTGTGAAATGGAATTTTGATAGATGGGAAGCTCACTACCATTTTGAGCATTGATGGTGGAGGAGTGAGAGGCCTTATTCCAGCTGCAATTCTCTCCTTTCTTGAATCCCAATTCCAGGTTTATTTATTTTAATTTCCCCTGCTGCATGCTTTTCCTAATAACGCTAGAGTTAATCAAACTAATTAAATTCTTATATATCACTATAGTCTACAATTTCTTGAGATTTTTTTTTTGGTTGTTTTGTGTTTAATTAGGAAATGGATGGTTCAGAGGCAAGGATTGCAGATTACTTTGATTTCATTGCTGGGACTAGCACTGGAGGCCTGGTTACAGCCATGCTCACATCTCCAGATCCACAAGACCCCAAAAATCGACCTTTTACTGCACAAAATATCATCAAATTCTATCATCAAGAGAGTCCCATCATTTTTCCTCCTAAAAAATCAACTAGAAGAAGGTACGTACATTTATATAATGGATAAAATGGCCCTCAAACCATCATCAAAAGACAAAATTGGCCGATGAACTTTCATTTTGGATAATTATTTAAGCTTTCGAATTCCCAATTTTGCGACAATTTTGCCACTCTAGGGCCATTTTGTCATCTTTTGTCAAAGTTC
This sequence comes from Corchorus capsularis, assembly GCA_001974805.1. Taxonomy (NCBI): domain Eukaryota; kingdom Viridiplantae; phylum Streptophyta; class Magnoliopsida; order Malvales; family Malvaceae; genus Corchorus; species Corchorus capsularis. The sequence goes on from AWWV01011499.1 coordinate 2,155, forward strand.
GAGCTATTTTGTTCATCAATCTGGAGTCATTTACTTATTTTATTTCACGTGAGTAATGTCCGTCAAATCAAGGGTTAAATTGTCCGAAAATTGAGAATCATATAGGGATTAATTGTCTCAATTGAAAGTTTAGGGGCACCTATTTTATCCTTCTGATGATAGATTTGTTGTTGATGATAGATTTGTTGTTGGGAAGACCCTGCAATAATATGTACGTGCGGAAGCAAACAAATACCAATCCCACAGACAACAAACCAACAGTAATAACCAAACCAATGATCCAAAGCAGTTAAAATAATTAACCAATCCACCAAACAGATATATCTCAACCAAGCAAGCAGAAATCCAAATTGGCAACAATTAAAGAAAAATAAAGAACACCAAATTTACGTGGAAAACCCTTCAGTGTGAAGGGAAAAACCACGGGGCAAAACCGGATAAAAATCCACTATGAGAAATAAGCAATTACAATAGTTCAAGTCTAAGCTAATTACCCAAAGCCTAAGCACCAACAAATTGGAAATTAAATACAATGATTACCTCTTTGGATCACCAAGAAATCAACCCCTAGAAAACCCAATTTGTTGCCCTTATCTCTCACCCTTACTCTCTCCGTGGAGTAAGAACAACACCCTTACAAGCTTCTTGTAAGAATCAAAGATGGAGCAAAATCACCTTGTTGCTCCCACCATGTGTCGTCGCCAATAACCTTGCCAAATCGCAAGAATCTTGCGCCGCCCACTATCGCAATTAACAAAGTAATCGCGCTGCTCTCAATCGAATTGATTTTCCAATTGAAAAGTTCAATACAGCTATAAAGCAATCTGTGGCTTTTATATAGCCAAACCTAAGTCGGTTAAAAACAAAACCATAAAGTAATCCTTTTTCCTTTTGGTTTATTTCCTAGCCATTGGATCATCTTTTCATCATTCAATCATGGCCATCCAAATTCATTAAATCATATGGGCCTTTATGAGCCCAAACAAATGGGTTGGACAAATATGGGCTATAAGCTCAACAATCTCCCCCTCCAACCCCATTCGGAGGAGATGTGTCACACAACCTGCTTCACTTGAAGTTTGCCTTGGTCAAGGTGCCCATCCCGGCCAAGTTGCTGCACAACTCAAGTTTCTCCCTGAGAACCACTTTGGTTAACATGTCTGCAACATTCTTATCGGTGTGAATCTTCTTCAACTGTAATTCTTTATCTTCTGTTGCCATACGCAACCAATGGTACCTAACATCAATGTGCTTTGTCCTAGCATGGTACATGGTATTCTTACTCAAATCTAAAGCACTCTGGCTATCACAAAATACCACATACTCTTTCTGACTCAAACCCAATTCATGAAGAAATATTTTCATCCAAAGCATTTCCTTACCTGCTTCGGTCGCTGCAATATATTCAGCCTCCGTAGTAGACAAGGCAACGCACTTCTGCAATTTAGACTGCCAAGAAACAGCTCCCCCCGCAAAAGTAAATATGTAACCTGAAGTAGATTTCCTACTATCAAGATCACCCGCCATGTCTGCATCAGTAAACCCTTCAAGAATTGTCTGTGAAGTCCCAAAACTCAAGCACATTTTTGAAGTACCTCTCAAGTATCTGAAGATCCATTTCACCGCTTCCCAGTGAACCTTTCCCAGATCGGAAAGAAATCTGCTCACTACACCAACTGCATGAGCTATGTCAGGTCGTGTACAAACCATGAGATACATCAATGAACCCACTGCAGAGTAATAGGGAATAACTGACATCTCATCTTTCTCTTTCTCACTCACAGGACAAGATTTCTTGGTCAAGTTGAAATGATTAGCAAGTGGTGTGCTAACTGACTTAGCATCCTGCATGTTGAATCTCTTCAATATTCGTTCAACATACTTTTCCTGTGATAACCACAACTTTCTAGCTTTCATGTCTCGGATAATATCCATACCCAAAATCTGCTTAGCTGGACCTAAATCTTACATATCAAAAGACCTAGACAAATCATCTTTCAACTTGCTAATTAATTCAACATCTTGCCCAACAATCAACATATCATCAACATAGAGTAAGAGAATAATGAAATCATTACCAAATGATCTAAAATAAACACAAGGATCTGCTGCAGTTCTCGTAAAGAGATGACTCACCATAAAGGAATCAAACTTCTTGTACCACTGCCTCGAAGCTTGTTTCAAGTCATACAAGATCTTCTTCAACCTGCAAACCATGTGTTCCTTCCCTTTAACCTCAAAACCTTCTGGTTGGTCCATGTAAATTTCCTCTTGCAAGTCCCCATGCAAGAATGCAGTCTTAACATCAAGTTGTTCAATCTCAAGGTTCAAACTTGCAGCTAGACCAAGTACAACCCGAATGGAACTCATTTTCACAACTGGAGAGAAAATCTCATCAAAGTCAATACCTGCTTTCTGAGCGAAGCCTTTTACCACCAAACGAGCTTTGTACCTCACTAGATTGTTACCATCTTTCTTCAACTTGAAAACCCACTTGTTCTTAAGTGGCCTTTTACCTTTTGGAAGCTCCACTAACTCATAAGTGTCATTTTTCTGCAAAGAATCCATTTCTTCTTGCATTGCTTCCAACCAACGCTGCTTATCTAAAGTAGACTGTACATCACGGAAGCTCTCTGGCTCCCCATCATCAGTAAGCAAAAGAAACTCAGAACTAGGATACTTGGTGGATTGAATATGCCCCCTGGCCAATCTCCGAAGTTGAGGCTCATTATTCTCAAGTAGGGGTGGTTGCTCCCCCTGCTCAATACCCACTGCATCTGGCTGTGCAATGTCATCATCACCATCCAACTCACCATTATCTATAGCTGGCTCATCTGTTCCAAGTTCTGTACCTTGTTCATCTCCACCATCTGTGGCTCTCCTTGGTGGAACTGTTGTCGGTGTCAAATCATCATCATCATGAACAACCCGAGAAGTCTTTCCTTTCTTCTCAAAATCTGCTATGGTCTCATGTTCATGAAAGACAACATCCCTGCTTCTAACAATCTTTTTCTTTTCTGGATCCCAAAACCTATAACCAAACTCCTCACCACCATAGCCAACAAAAATACAAGGAGTGGCTTTACTATCAAGTTTTGACCTTTGTTCCTTAGGCACATGCAAGAAAGCCTTGCATCCAAATACCTTCAAATGAGCATATGAAGGATCTTTACCTGACCATACTTTCTCTGGTATGTCAAAGCCTAAAGGAGCCGATGGAGACCTGTTGATAAGGTAGCAAGCAACTTTGACTGCTTCACCCCAGAATGCCTTAGGCAATTTAGCCATCCTTAGCATGCATCCCACTCTCTCCACAATGGTGCGATTCATCCTTTCAGTTACACCATTAGGTTGGGGTGTTCCAGGTTCTGTCAACTCATGCCTAATCCCATGCTTTGAACAATATGTAGCAAAGTTATTGGATGTGTACTCACCACCATTAGTTGTCCGAATACACTTCAAGGGTAACACTATTTCCCTTTCAACCATGGCATGAAATTTCTGAAAAACCTGTAGTACCTGGCTTTTGTATCTCACACAAAACACCCAGGTTTTTCGTGAAGTATCATCAATAAAAGTAACAAAGTATCTATTACCACCTAAAGACTCCACCTCCATGGGACCACAAACATCAGAATGAATCAATTCCAATTTATTTTCTTTCCTAGTAGCAGGTATACGAAAAGAAACTCTACGATGCTTACCAAATAAACAATGATCACAAGAGTTAACAGTCAAACCTTTACTTTGGCCGATGATATAGGAATGAGGGACTGTCTCGCCAAAAGCAGCAACCCTTTTTCACTCAAGTGTGCCAGCCTGTTATGCCACAAATTTGGTGAAGCATCATCTTCCACTGCATTCACATTGTTGCCACAATGTTTCAACCAAGTCTTGTACATAGTGCAACATAAGCTTCCCTTTGCAACTAGTAAAGACCCATCAAAAAGTTTCCACTGCCCATCCTTTTGCCGACTCTCATATCCTTCCTTGTCGAGGACATTAATTGCAAGCAAGTTCATTCTCAAATCTGGAATGTGTCTCACATCCTTCAAAGTCAATGTGCAACCAGTAGTAGTCTGAACAAAAATGTCACCAATCCCCACAATCTGCGACACACTCTTGTTTCCCATCCTGGTTTCACCAAAGTCTCCTGCTTTGTAAGTTGTAAACAACTCTCTTTTAGGAACACAATGATATGTCGCGCCTGTGTCAACAATCCACTCAATTGATGGATCAGCTACATGGTTACAATCACCATGTCCACAAATCAATGACACTGTCTCCTCATCAGAAACAACTACAGTCACATTGCTTTCTTCCTCTGAATTCTTCTTGCTTTTCCCATCTTTCCGCTCTTACTTCAAGAGCTTGCAGTTTCGCTTGAAGTGACCAACTTTACCACAGTGATAACACTTCACTGGTTCCCTAGACTTGGATCGGTTCTTGGACTTACTCTGACCCCTGAAGCCTTAACCTTTTTCCCTGGATCTCCCCCTGTTCTCTGTGACAAGTGCTTGATTAGACCCAGATTCTCTATTGGTTCTCCTTGCTTCTTCATTCAACAAAGCATTATTTGCCATCTCCATAGTTACTTTCTTGTCTGGAGCAGAGTTAGTGACCGTGACAACTAACGTATCCCAACTCTCCGGCATAGAACCCAATAGAAACAAAGCATTTACTTCTTCACCAAGATCAATCTTCATAGTCAACAACAGATTTAACATCTCCTGGTAGTCACTCAAGTACTCGGCCATGGATTGTCCCTCTTTATACTTCATATTGGAAAGCTTTCTAACTCCAAAAGCCTTGTTCATGGGGCTTTTCCTTTCATACAATGCAGCCAATTTTTCCCAAGCAGCATGAGCGCTTTTCTCCTGCGCCACATGGTGAAAGACACTAATGTCAACCCATTTTCTTATTGTGCCCAACGATTTCCTGTCAAGCTTCTTCCAATCATCATCTGACGTATCTTTTGGTTTACCCGAATCACCCAATACCGGATCAGACAAATCCTTGCAGTATAGATGATCCTCCATCATCGGTTTCCAAATATTATAATTTGTAGCTGTTAGTTTCATCATGGAACCACTATCACTCTCCATGATTCAAAGTTGTAACCTAACTCTTGATACCACTTGTTGGGAAGGCCCTGCAATAATATGCACGTGCGGAAGCAAACAAATACCTATCCCACAGACAACAAACCAACAGTAATAACCAAACCAATGATCCAAAGCAGTTAAAATAATTAACCAATCCACCAAACAGATATATCTCAACCAAGCAAGCAGAAATCCAAATTGGCAACAATTAAAGAAAAATAAAGAACACCAAATTTACGTGGAAAACCCTTCAGTGTGAAGGGAAAAACCACGGGGCAAAACCGGATAAAAATCCACTATGAGAAATAAGCAATTACAATAGTTCAAGTCTAAGCTAATTACCCAAAGCCTAAGCACCAACAAATTGGAAATTAAATACAATGATTACCTCTTTGGATCACCAAGAAATCAACCCCTAGAAAACCCAATTTGTTGCCCTTATCTCTCACCCTTACTCTCTCCGTGGAGTAAGAACAACACCCTTACAAGCTTCTTGTAAGAATCAAAGATGGAACAAAATCACCTTGTTGCTCCCACCATGTGTCGTCACCAATAACCTTGCCAAATCGCAAGAATCTTGCCGCCCACTATCGCAATTAACAAGTAATCGCGCTGCTCTCAATCGAATTGATTTTCTATAAAGCAATCTGTGGCTTTTATATAGCCAAACCTAAGTCGGTTAAAAACAAAACCATAAAGTAATCCTTTTTCCTTTTGGTTTATTTCCTGGCCATTGGATCATCTTTTCATCATTCAATCATGGCCATTCAAATTCATTAAATCATATGGGCCTTTATGAGCCCAAACTAATGGGTTGGACAAATATGGGCTATAAGCCCAACAAGATTAAGGACCATTTTGTCTATTATGCTGTTTATATATGTATAGATTGTTTAAATTTTAGTTTTTGTTAGATATATATACTTGAAAAATTGATGTTGGGATTTGTTAATCAGGTCTAGGGTGGATGTGGCTGCAAGAGAATTGATTCAAGCGATAGAGGACGAAGAATATGATGATGAAGAAGAGGAAAGAATGGCACGTCCACGTTCATTGCGCAGTTGGGTAGAAGAAAAGGTTATACAATTAGTGAAATACATATATCATGCCAAATACGACGACAAGGAGTTGAAGGAAGTGATCAAAGCTATGGTTGGAGATAGAAAACTTCGTCAGACTCTAACCAATGTTATCATCCCCTCTTTCGACGTCAAGCTTCTCCAACCAAAAGTTTTCTCAACCCTCAAGGTTCTTCTTCTTCTTTATGGAATTTGCTTAATTATTACTAGGCAAGGAAATGGTTTATAATTTTTCCTTTCGTAATCAATGAATTGTTTTTTCGTCAGGCTTCACGTGATGATTTAGAGGATGCTCCATTGCTAGACGTTTGCCTCAGCACTTCTGCTGCACCACTTTACCTCCCTCTCCATATATTTGAAACCAAATCAGCAAACGGAGGCAGCAGAGAATTCAACATGACCGATGGTGGTGTTGCAGCTAATAATCCTGTATGCTATATATATCATGATTTTCTTTTAGGCTTAATGTACTTTTTCGCCCTTAAACTTCTTGCAAATGACCAAATTAGCCGTTGAATTTCAATTTTGACCAATTGCAGTCCTGAACTCCCAAATTTAACTAGATGAGCCCTTATATGAACGGCACCCTAAATCCCTAATAGAGCCGTTAGGAAATGCCATATCAGAAGGCCATGTGGCAGAAAATGCCACATCAGCATACCACGTTTTATTGTTTACATGGGCTCACTCCACGTGGCGAGCTGATGTGGCATTTCCTGATGGCTCTATTGTTGTCCACATCTAGCCAAATTTGAGAGTTTAGGAATGTAATTGTCAAAATTGAAGTTTAAGGGCTTATTTGGCAGTTTGCGGATATTTAGTGGTGAAAAAGTACATTAAGCCTTTTCTTTTACTTTCAGATTACCGAATGATTAAGATTGTGACAACTTCCATAATTTTATCAGACATTGCTAGCAATATCAGAGGTGAGCAAGGAGATGGGTTTGGATATTGGAAAAGCAAGTGATCAGTGCTTGAACAGCAAGGGTAGCAGCAAACTTCTTGTTTTGTCCCTTGGAACAGGATCGACAAAAAGGCATAACAATCTACAGGTTACGAACTCTAATTGGGGACCATACGAGTGGTTGCTGCAGGGACTTCACATTGGTAGCATCCCCATTGTTGATGTTCTCATGACTGCAAACGATGCCATAGCTGACATATATTTGTCTGATTTATTTCAAGCCACCAGCTTCAAGGACAATTATCTGCGGATTCAGGTATATATTTGGGTATAAATTATATAACAAATTAAATGTTCCGACCTCACGATCAAATTAATGTTTGATTGATATTTTATTGAACCAGACTGATACTTTGACAATGACGGAAGCCGCCATGGACAACTCAAGCACAGATCACCTTGAAAATCTTGAGAAGATTGGGAATGAGCTTCTTACAAAGCCTGTTTCCACTGTGAACTTGGCAACTGGCTTACTTGAAGCAACTCATAATGGGGCAGTCACAAATGAGGCAGCACTCAAGAAGTAAGACTATATATCATGTATCACATATGAAATTAATCTTGATTGAATTAATACTATGGTTTTCTATAATCAAAATTCTCTTGATTTGCATACATAATGAGCAGGTTTGCAAAAAGACTGGTGGATGAAAGGAGGCGCCGTCGCCAAGCTCAACGCTCTACATAGTGAGGCAGCAGGGCAATATCAATGATCAATTAATAATCTACCCATGTCTTGTCCTTGTGAAGGGAAGGCAAGGCGGTTTTAGTATTTTGTAATGAATAAATTTCTATGTCCTAGTACTCTTTGTATGCTGTAATAATTACAAGGAGAAAGACTTGTGTTTTTATTGCTGATTAGGACAATATAAAAGTAGAGCAACGTTATGAACAACAGAGTAATAACAGAGGGACAGATTTCAGATTGCACCATGGATTATCATTTATGAATCATTAAGTAACAATGCAGATAAAATCAATTAATTCTAGCCTCAATTCTGCCAAATAGTCACCCAAAAAAAACTGATTAAAAAACAAATATTAAAATTTAAACTTCAAGCCATCGGGCATTTGACCTGATGGTAGAGTGCTGTTGTGCTGGACTCAGCACAAAGTACAAAAAAAAAAACTTTCACTAAACAGAATGCTACTTTGATTATCTCCTATGATTCTTCAGCAATTCTCTATTATCTCACCACAGTCCATAATAATAACTGGTGTCGAAGTCCTCCCAAAACTTGAACCAACTAATTTTTCCATCTGCTTCACTACACTATAGCCTTCAATAACTTTACCAAACACAACATGTTTTCCATCAAGCCATGGAGTCCTCTCAGTGCATATAAAGAACTGAGATCCATTGGTATTTGGTCCAGCATTCGACATCGACAAACACCCAGGTGCAGTATGCCTGCAAATGAAGTTCTCATCAGCAAATTTCGCGCCGTAAATCGATTCTCCACCGGAGCCAGTCCCCATGGTGAAATCTCCACCTTGACACATAAATCCAGGGATGATTCGGTGGAATGCGGAGTGTTTATAGTGCAATGCCATCCCGGAAGAACCGATACCCTTCACCCCGGTGCAGAGGGCACGGAAATTTTCAGCAGTTTTCGGTACAATATCAGCAAATAGCTCCATCACAATTCTGCCGGCTTTTGTTGGTCCAATGTATATGTCAAAGAAAACTTTGGGGTTTGATGGCATAACCATTCTATCAACCTGCCGAAAAAAAATACATATATATCAAAATTAATCAACAAACATTAACTTAAGAGTTTAAATCCATTATCTATATTCTAACATGAAATTATATACAAATTTTCACAATAAGAATCCAAATATTTTTTTTTTACCAAGGGTATCCCCAAACCCTTTGGACTTGAGACTAATCCCTCTCGAGCCGGGAGGGTGAAGGTTAAAGCCCTCATAACAAATGCACTTCTGGGGGATCGAACTTGTGTTCTCATCCTGACAGGGTGTAGGCAGCTTACCAGCTCAACCAATCACTTGTTGGTAGAATCCAAATATTTTCACCATTAGGGGGAAAAAGTCAAATATTATGAAAGCTCATCGTATTGCTCTATATTGTTACCTGTTTGAGCATGGGAGATGCGTTAACAGAGTCATCCTTGCTGGTGTTTGATGCTGCGACATTCTCATTGGTTGGAGAAGGTTTTGCTAACGAATTTGATTGATGTTCGAGTTCAAGGCGAGCAATTCTGGATTCAAGCTCGTTGATGGAGCTTCGATTTGCATAGATGGTGGATAAAAGGTTAGTGAATTGAGAAAATTGAGAATCAAGGTTGGCTTTAAAGGCTTCAAAGGCAGCGGTGAGGTGGAAAAGGAAGTTGTCTTTTGGTGATGTCGGTTCTTGAGACATAGTGGCTGGCGGAAGGTCGTCGACTCGTCGATCAACAACTTTTACTTGTTTTGGCAATAATTGATAAATTTATTACTAAAAGTGCTGCACTAAAACAGATTTACTTACAGATAAAAGTGATTACATAAAGCCTCAACTCTGCCTATTAGTCCAAAGAAATACTATGTCAAAAGACAGAGACTTCACTATCATGTCTTCTCTAACCCCTAGAATAGTCTGAAAAAACACATTACTTAATTAGTTGATTACAGTCTGGTTTTCTTCATCAATTCTCTTTTATCTGACCACAGTCTTCAATTACAACCCGTTCCGAAGTCTTCCCATTTTCTGAACCTACATTTTCCATCTGCTTTACAACACTATAGCCATCCACCACTTTACCAAACACAACATGCTTTCCATCAAGCCATGCAGTCTTATCAGTGCATATAAAGAACTGAGATCCATTGGTATTTTTTCCAGCATTCGCCATCGACAAAATCCCGGGTCCGGTATGCTTGAGCTTGAAGTTCTCATCAGCAAACTTCATGCCATAGATTGATTCTCCACCCGTGCCATCCCCTCTGGTGAAATCTCCACCTTGACACATAAATCCCGGGATGATTCGGTGAAATGTGGAGCCTTTATAGTGCAATGGCTTCCCGGACAAGCCCATACCTTTCTCCCCGGTGCAGAGGGCACGGAAATTTTCAGCAGTTTTTGGTACAGCATCAGCAAATAGCTCCATTACCACTCTGCCAGCTTTTGCTTTTCCAATCAATATGTCAAAGAAAACTTTGGGGTTTGACATTCTGCTGACCTAGATAAAAAAACAGTAAGATTGAATTTAATTTAAAAAAGTTAATTAATACTACTAATAATTAAACAATAACCAAGATTATCTCCACTGGATTAATTCCAGAATTTGGTCATATTTTCCTTTCTTGTTTATTTTTTATTGTAACTAAACAAAGGAGACTCTAATTTTTACAAATGGATTGGTTCCCTCAGAATATATAAAATGAATTTAATCATTGAATTATCAGCATTAGCATGGTTTTAAAAATTCTAACCATCATTGGGAACAATTAAGATAAAAAATCAAAAACCATGAAAAAACCAGAACAGAATGCAGAAATATTTAACATAAAAAGAATGAATTCATGAGAGAAAGCAAAAATAATAAAATGGAAAGCAAATAAATCCAATAAAATAAGGTTTAGGCTCAGATAAATGTTGGATAAGATTCAATTCCCAGACCTTTGTAAAAAGGTCTCATAGAGCTGGGATTATACATTCATCATCATGGACAATAAAACAAAACAGAATGCAGAAATATTTAACTTAAAAAGAATTCATGAGAGAAAGCAAAAATAACAAAATAAAAAGCAAATAAATCCAATAAAATTCACTTTTTGAGGGAAAAATTATAAAAAAAAATAAAAGAAAGATTTAGGCTCAGATAAATGTTTGATTAAGATTTCAATTCCCAGACCTTCACAAAAAAGGTCTCATAGAGCTGGGATTAGACATTCATCATCATCGACATGAAAACAAACTGGGAAAGCGAAGGGCAAAGAAAAATTAATCGAAGCAAAAAGATTTTTTTTTTTTCATTTTATACTGTAATAAATAAACATTCATTTACTTAGCAGAGACAGGTTGAAATCCATTATCTATACTCTTAACCTGAATCAATCTTGATTTAAATATAAAAAGCATGTCTTATAAGAAAAACAACATTTGCATCAAATTGCAAGGCCCCATTACCTTGAAAGATACAAATTTTCACCAAAAGATTTATAATTGACCAAATATTTCACCATTACCACACAGAGAAAGAGCTTAAAGCTTTTGCATCTAACATAACAGATTGATAAAATATATCTATTGATTATCCTAATAACTACAAATTAGCAAATGGGCATTAAGAAAATGTAATCATCCACAATCAAAACCTCAGGAAAATTGGGTATTTATCAAAAGGCCAAATCTTTAGAGCGGATGATACTTATGATTTCGCACAGGTTTTGAGCTCACAGGCTATTCAATAAAAAATTACCTGCAAGCCTTCGAATGTGCTATTTCTATATAAACATAAAATTAGAAAAATAAAGCAAAAAGAGTAGAGAAATGATGTACCTTTGGTTGAGAATTGGTGCTTGGAGATGTTGCAAAAACAGGAGATTGCAGCGTCTGGGGTTTTAAGGTGAATTTATATAGAGGATGAGATGGTAGATTTAGGGTTTTAGGTGAGAGTTTAATTTTTTGCATTATTTATCCTTTTTTCCCAATGTATTTGTTTATATACCCACTATAGTTTTCTAAATTGCAATTTGATCCCATGTATGTATGCTAAAATTTCTGGATCCTTGTCCTTGTCCTTTTTAAACTTCTGATACTTTTGCCATTTGCTTCATTTTTTAAGATTTCAAATCCTCCGAAAGGTTGAAGTTATTACAAACGTAGAATAGTCCGAGAACTCCGGAAATTGACGATAACATGCCGTATTTTGATGATAATATAAGAAAAATTACAATTTTTATTTTATTTTTTTGACGAAAATTGCATGTGCCGCCCCCCTGGGGCGGCATAAGCCATGGTATGACGCCCAATTTTTGTCAAAAAGCGGCTGTGTCCAATAGCTTGCCGCCCTCTTGGGGCGGCTGTGCCACGACATGCCACCCTCTTAGGGCGACACCAACAACAATTTTTTTTTTTTTTACATAATTCTAGATCTACAAAATAACAACATATATTTCATAAAGATTTTAATACCAGTAAAGATTTTAAAAAGTGGGACGGTGAATAGCAAAAAGGGAATGGTGTTTAACAATTCAGTTTTTTTTTTTTCGCCAAAGGATCCTTGTCCTTGGAAACACCTCAAATTCTTGGAATTTGGAATGGGATATTGATTTTTGCTTCTCTTCATTTTTGTAGCTATTTATGTCTCCCTGTTTTCTTTTTAAAGAGGGAAAAAAAATTAAGGTTTTGAGAGGAATAAATTTGGGTTTCAAGTTCGTCAATTTTTATCCTTCAAGCCAACTTAAATTTACTACTTACTAGTACCAGCCCAGTCCAACCGGTTGGATTCTAAGTCCTAACTATTAAAGGATTTTGATTTTAAATTATAGCTTGTCCTAAGAGTATTAGGTGTTGGAATCTTACACCTATATAAAAACAATCAAAATCATCTCCTCTATTCACATAGACATCCCATCTATTCTAAGAAGCAAAAATTTGGTGCGGTTTAAAAAATTTGCTGCGTTCTTCAGAAAATTTGCTTTTGGTTCCAGGTATGTTTTAAATTTTAGATAGATTGCGGCTTTTCAGGTTAATTACTTGTTGTTTAAGGTTATTGGTTCGGTAAATAAAAGGCCGATTAATATAGTTTATTTATACAATAGTTTGTCAAGAACACCGACTGATTTTTTTAATATATAATTTAAGCTATAGTTTGCTTTTGCATGTCGATTAAGTCAACAACATCATAATTTTTTAATAGATGATTTTTGCTATAGTTTGCTTTTCCATGCCCATTAAGTTCCATGATCAATTATATATAATATTAATTTTTGTCTGTATAGTTTGTATTTGGCATGATATATATACATGCCAAGCATATCATAATTTTTTTTATAAGATTAGTTTTTGTGATTATGCTTACATGATCAAATTCCTACGTACTCGGTAACATATTAGCTTTCCATGTTAAATTTTTTTCCTTATCCTTTTTTCAAATATTAATTCTATTAGATTTCTTTTTTTGTTTGGGATTCATATATTCTTTCTAATTAATTTTTCTAATATGATTTTATTTATAATGATTTGTAGAAATTTTATATATATAAAATTCAGTGATGATTTGCTTAAAAAAAAAAAAAACACTCAGTGGTGATAAGTGTTGACTATGTGTTCCTTGTCTGCAGTTTGCATGAAACTATTTCCTTTTATTTAAGGTCCTGGCCTTGGGAGAATTTTGGAGGGGTGGGCAAAGTGGTTTGCGACGGAAACAGGATTTAATTATATCCACAATATCAGATGCCATCCCCCTTTGCATATATCAAATGTCATCATTAACTTAATTTGCCTATAACAAGCTTCCTTCTTTTTTCCTTTGCACAGTCATGGCGCCAAAAGGATCCCAATTTGATGCTCGTCAGTTTGATGAGAAAATGACAGAGTTGTAAGTCTTTGTTTTGTAGACTACTGGCTACATGCTTTGCTTTCTTTATACTCCCTCGTTCTCAAATTATAAAACACTAAACTTTGAGCATTGTTTATAGGCATAAATATCATTTTGCACCCTTAAGTTTATACGGATTACCAATTTACACCCAATTTTTTTATTTTGACCAAAACATATCCTAAAATTTTATTTTTGTGTCACTTTGCACCCTCTGTCCGATAGGATAAACGGATCGGTTACGGCGTCTGACATGACATATCACGTGGACAAAAAATGACACGTGACATGTATCCCTTTGTGCACATGACATGCCACGTGTTTCAAAAAAAGCAACACGTGGCATGTCACGTGTCACTTTTTGGTACACGTGGCGTGACACATGTCACTTTTTGATACACATGGCATGCCACATGTCACTTTCTAGTACACGTGTCATGCCACGTCGGACACCGTGATAGAGCTGTTTGTCCCATTGTGACGGAGGGTGTAAAGTGGCACAAAAATAAAACTTTATGGTGCGTTTTGGTCAAAATAAAAAAGTTGGATGCAAATTGGTAGTCCGTACAAACTTAAGGGTGCAAAGTGGCATTTATGCCATTGTTTATAAAAAAATATATAAAACAAAATCATTTTTAAAAATAACACTTATAACTTTGAATAACAAATTTTTCAACACATAATTTTTTAAAATTAAATTTTATATATTTTCTTACAAATAATTAGTCATTGTTTTTATTGGTTGACCGAGATATTGACTTATAATTTGTGACAGAGGGAGTAATATACATTTTGTTAATAATAATAAGAAATTTTCTATTCGCTTTAAAAATGTTTGATCCTTATTATATATATGGTGAAACTTATATGACACTGCAGGCTCCAAACTGGAGAGGATTTTTTTACATCTTATGACGAAGTTTATGACAGATTCAATGGGACTCCAATTGAACCTTCTGAGGGGTATCTATGCATATGGTCTTGAGAAGCCTTCTGCAATTCAGCAAAAAGGAATTGTCCCATTTTGCAACGGTCTTGATGTTATTCAGCAATCACAATCTGGAACTGGGAAAACAGTTACCTTCTGCTGTGGAATTCTGCAGCAAATTGACTATTCTCTAGTTCAATGCCAAGCTCTTGTTTTGGCACCCACTGTAGAGTTGGCACTACAGATTGCAATCGTTATGTGGGCACTCGGCGATCTTCTTGGAGTGAAGGCCCATGCTTGTATTGGTGGCACTTGTGTTCGTGAGGATTTTCGCATACTTCAAAGTGGTGTTCATGTTGTTGTTGGCACTCCTGGTCGTGTCTTTGACATGTTAAAAAGGAAGTATCTTTGTCCAGATCACATTAGAATGTTTGTCTTGGATGATGCTGATTTACTTCTTTCCCGCGGTTTCAAAGATCAGATCTATGATATATTCCAGCTTCTTCCGCACAAGATTCAGAATGGAATATTCTCTGCCACTATGCCACCAGAAGCCCTTGAGATCACTAAAAAGTTCATGAGAAAACCTGTGAGAATTTTGGTTAAGCGTGATGAGCTCACTCTTGAGGGTATCAATCAGTTTTATGTGAATGTGGACGACAAAAAGGAAGATTCGAAACTTGAAACCCTATGTCATCTGTTGTACGAGACTAATTTGGGCATCATCACCAACCAGAGTGAGACACGTGTCATGATTTTTGTGAATACAAGGAACAATGTTGAGTGGTTAACTCAAAAAATGAGATATCGTGACCATACTGTTTCAGCCACCCATGGAGGGATGGAGCATTACAAACGTGATCGAACATTGCGTGAATTCCGGTCCGGTGGTTCTTGTCGTGTTCTTATTACTACCGATCTTCTGGCTCGTGGTATTGATGTGCAGCAGGTTTCTCATGTCATTAACTATGATCTGCCGAGTCAACCCGAAAACTACCTCCACAGAATTGGACGAAGTGGACGGTTTGGAAAGAAAGGTGTTGCTATTAATTTCGTCACTAAGGATGATGAGAGATTGCTGTTGGACATTCAGAAGTTTTACAATGTGGTCATGGAGGAGATGCCATCATCGAACCTTGGATTGATCAAAAGCCAAGCCGAGGAGCTGCCAATATCAAACGACGTTGCATTGAAAAGCCAAGCCAAGGCGGGCTTTTTATTGGGTTGCTTCAGTTGGTTAAATCCGTTTAATTGGATGTGATTTTTGATGCAGCTAGGGATTTTTGGATGTATGTTTTTCTTCTTTTCTTTTTTTTATTATTATTTCTTCCTTTTGTTGGTAGTTTTAGATATGGAGTTAGTCTCACA
The DNA here is from genome assembly GCA_001974805.1 of Corchorus capsularis. Classification (NCBI taxonomy): domain Eukaryota; kingdom Viridiplantae; phylum Streptophyta; class Magnoliopsida; order Malvales; family Malvaceae; genus Corchorus; species Corchorus capsularis. The sequence goes on from AWWV01011499.1 coordinate 18,147, forward strand.
TTAACAAGAGAAAAGGAACTTTGGTTGTTTAAATAGAGCTCGTCTCTTTACTCGATTCGAACAAGGTTAACTTATAAATATGCCAAAGAAATATATATAGAGCTTGTGCCAACTCTTGGGTTTCTTGGTAGTCCATTAGGATTATAATTATTTTTAATTAATTATAATTATTAAGTTTTTAATTGAATGAATAAACGTGATTATCTATTAAACAGTTACTTAACGTAACTTTTGAGATTGAGATAATCAGTTTTGCAATTCTAATTGGAGAGTCTTTTGCTTTATTGTATCCTGAAGAATAAATCCTCTAAAAAAGTGAATAAACTCACGTCTCAAAGCGATCTCTTTCTTCTTAATCTTTCTAGTCTGTTTCTGAATTTTTACAACATATATATATATATATTAATTTTTTATTGATTAATTAGAGTAAGTTGCATAATAATAAAATTTCCCAAATTTATCAAAAATCCACTCCATATTGTGGGTGATTCATACTCTGGCATAGTTGTTCCAATAATTGCTCAAGAAATATCAGATGGTAGCTCATTCCCATGAAACATAGATTTGGGCCAAGAGGAGGTTCTTGAAGCCTTTAGTAGCTCATAGATGGTTCTCATGGTCCAAAATTCTATGGTCATTATGGGCTTCAGGGCTTGCCAAAGACAAAGTGTTGGGCACAAAGTATCCTCAAGCTATAGAGTTCTTACTTCTTAGTATTTAGTACAGAACAAACAACAAACGAACAGTGAAACAAACAAAAGCTAATCTGAAGTCTCATTGCAAGATATAACAGATATTTTGTGAACATAATAACTTTGGTTTTAGTCTTTAGAGATGAACTGAACTATTCACTTCCAAACTCCAAAACTATGGAAGTAAAACAAAGTCTAAACACCATGGACTTTACCATAGCTGCAACAAAGCAGCTTACAGTTTCTCCTTCCTTGTTGGCTTCCAGTTCCACAGTCAAATTCATCCAAATCCCAAAAAGTGAACCACTTCAATTCCACCATCAAAACCCATTTTATATCCTCCCTGAAAAACCAACCCTTGAACAAACCAGGCAAATCCAGGCTCAAATGGTCAAAACCCAGTTCAACCAAACCGAGTTTAATAGCCCTTTAGCACAATTCAATTTCCTTATAACATCTTACACTAAAAACAGCCAACCCCACAATGCAATTGATATCTATGCTTATTTGAGAAGAATGGACTATGAAGTTGATAACTTTATGGTCCCTGCAGTTTTGAAAGCTTGCAGTTTTGTTTCAATGACTCAGTTGGGCAAAGAAATACATGGTTTTGCAGTGAAGAATGGATTGATTGAAGATGTTTTTGTAAGTAATGCTTTGATCCAAATGTATAGTGTGTGTGGGAGTGTTGAGTCAGCCAGGTTAATGTTTGATAAAATGGGTGAAAGAGATGTTGTTTCTTGGAGTACAATGATTAGAAGCTATGTTAGAAGTAAATTATACAGGGAAGCATTGGAAATTATAAGAAAGATGAACATTTTACAAGTAAGGCCTAGTGAGGTTGCCATGATTAGCATGGTTAATTTATTTGCTGAGCTCAAAGATATTGAAATGGGAAAAGCAATGCACGCTTATGTCACAAGGAATCTTGACAAAATGGGTGTTCATTTAACTACTGCTTTCATTGACATGTATGCCAAAAGTGGGAATTTAATTTCTGCAAGGCTGCTTTTCAATCGATTGAACCAAAAAAGTATTGTTTCATGGACTGCTATGATAGCTGGATGCATTCATTGCAATAAAGTAGAAGAGGCAATGAAGTTGTTTAATAGAATGATTGAAGAAAATATAAAGCCAAATGAGATTACTTTGCTGAGCTTAGTTGTAGAATGTGGTTTTGTGGGGGCTTTAGAATTGGGAAAACAAATACATGCTTATATTTTGAGAAATGGGATTTGGGTATCTTTGGCTCTTGCTACTGCTTTGGTTGATATGTATGGGAAATGTGGTGAGGTACAAAATGCTAAAGCAGTTTTTGATTCAATTAAGAACAAAGATGTCAAGGCCTGGAGTGCTATGATTGCAGCTTACGCGCAAGCTCATTGCATTGATGAGGCTTTCGATCTTTTTGTCGCGATGAGGGATGGTGGAGTGAGACCAAACCGGGTAACAATGGCCACCATGCTTTCCCTTTGTGCAGAGGCTGGAGCCCTTGATATGGGAAAATGGGTTCATGCTTTCATAGACAAGCAAGTTATTGAAATGGACATGATGTCAAAAACCGCACTACTGGAAATGTATGCCAAGTGTGGAGACATTAAGGGGGCTTGGAGACTGTTCAGGGAATCCGAAGATCGAGACATTGAAATGTGGAACACAATGATGGTAGGGTTTGGAATGCATGGTTGGGGTAAGGAAGCTTTGGAACTATTTTCAGAAATGGAAGGAGTGGGTATTAGGCCTAATGATATCACATTCATTGGTCTTCTTCATGCTTGTAGTCATGCTGGATTGGTGGAAGAAGGAAAGATGTTTTTCAAGAAAATGGTTAATGACTATGCCTTGGTACCCAAGATTGAACACTATGGGTGCATGGTGGATCTTCTTGGTCGAGCAGGACGGCTTGACGAGGCCTATGAGATGATCAAAAGCATGCCAATTAGGGCAAACGCCATAATTTGGAGTGCTCTACTTGCTGCCTGCAGGATTCACAAGGATACCATATTGGGGGAAATAGCTGCAAGGCAACTTGTTAATTTGGAGCCTGAAAACTGTGGTTATAATGTTTCGGTGTCAAATATACATGCAGTGGGAAACAAGTGGAATGATGTTGCAGGGGTAAGAAAAGCAATGAAGAACAAGGGAATGAAGAAAGAACCAGGGCTTAGCTCTATTGAAATAAATGGAAATCTCCATGAGTTCATAATGGCAGATAAGGCACATCCACAAATTGAAAGGATAAATGACATGGTATCTGAGATGGTAAAGAAGTTGAAGGAGGCAGGGTATATGGCAGATACATCTGCAATTCTACAAGATATCGATGAGGAAGAGAAAGAAACTGCCCTCAACTATCACAGTGAGAAATTGGCAATGGCTTTTGGTCTCATTAGTACAGCTCCCGGTACTCCACTTCGGATTGTGAAAAATCTTCGAGTTTGTAACGACTGTCACACTGCAACTAAGCTGCTGTCTAAAATCTATAACAGAGTAATAATAGTACGTGATCGTAAACGTTTTCACCGCTTCAGCCAAGGAATTTGTTCCTGTGGAGATTACTGGTAGCAACCCAGTTGACTATGCATGTTCCAATAATATACAGTGCAAATATGTACAGTTGACACTAGAAGAAAAGGAAGTTACAGTTCTCTTAAGTCTCTTTGTATTTAACCTTACATAAAATAGTTATTGGATCAGTAGTTGAATCCCTCTTTCAAAATTATTTTTCCTTTAATCTTCCTGATATTCTTTCAGCATCATTAATCACTTTGTCAATAATATATTAGACCATAGATTTATCATTTAGCCCTTTACAGAGCATTTCTGACAGTTTGGACTTTCTGATTCCTGAATACTTCCCTTTTCATCACTACGTGACTAGGGTCTTGAACCCATTGTGGTTCCTAATTCAAAGTCTCCCGGTAAAGCTATGCTTTGAAGAATGAAACTGAATGAAAACAAACTTGAGATGCAACCAATTATCCATATCAATTGTATCATTTACAAATGTTTGACAGTTTAAAGGCATACTGCATTCGGATTAATAGATGGTCAATCACAATCTCAATTAGTTTTACGGGTGAGAGATAATATCATCAATGCCTTCCAGAGAATATGAAAGAAAAAGTGTTAACCGAGCCATTGCTGACAACGACGGTCCCCACTAGCTCCAACAGAATGCCGAATGCTGATCTTCTCAGTAGAGTACTTCTGTTGAAGCCATTCAAAGCCATTAACATCAAGTTTCCCGGTTACTGATTTCCCTTGCTTTCTACGTATTTGCTGTTCCCGAACAGAAGCCCATAGCTTTTCAATGGCATCCCTCTGTCGAGATGTAAATCTTGCTACATTGTCAAATGCATGCTTTACCAAAATGTCTATAACTGTCTGGCACCTACGAAGAATAACACGTGCAATTAGTTTCCTAAAATTCAAAATTTGTATAATAGAAGAGTTCCACTTTCTTTCAAATAGCAGATGAGACACTTACCATGCAATTTTATAACGTCGAGCAGCAATCTCTAAACAAGATATCAAGGCTTCTCTCTTTGACTTGAGAAATCGCTTTGTCTCTTCCTCATCCTCCTTCCTGCTCTTGGCCGGCACATCTTTTTTTCCCTTTGTTCTGTCATCCTTTTTCCCAGAACTAGGAATCAGAGCATCTAGTCCAAAAGGATCAGACTCATCCTTGCTATTTTCTTCAGCTGGAGCAACTATAGCCTGTTTGTTGTCATTATCATCATTTCCAATTGCTGTCTCATCTTTCAGGGTAGCAGCTTCATCTATGTCATCATCCTCAGTTGCAATTGGAAGACTAGATATTGCGTCTTTCAGTTGACTAGCTGTTTTAGAAAACTACAAGAATTCATAAAACAATAGATAATGAGCATGTCAGTAACAAATTCTGGATGACAGAAAAGGAATCAGTTGAAATACTGTAGTTACAAAACATTTTGGTTGAGCAATCACTTGGGAATTGGGATCTATGTTCAATGCAACAAGTAAAATACACTCCACAACTTAAGTTTTCGAAAATCCCCACTTTTGCATATTCCAAAAAGGAGAAAAAGAAACCCATATAACTAACATCAGACTGCATATAGTTGTCTCTTTGTTACCTCTCAGGCTCTCACGCAAAATGGGTTTCCAAGAAAACCATATCTTGAATTAAAGGAATAATTAAAGCAGTCATGTAAGCTGCACATGCATCTAAAATTCTTTAAAAGGGCATGCAAAGAAATTTCTACAATCCATTATCCATATGGCATAAATAAGTGAAATAATTTCGCACATTCTACACAAATTTGTTACAATTATGTACATAGGAAACTGAGTATGTCATAACTGACTAAGTAATGATAACAAAACGTACTAAGAGTAAAATGAGTAAAATACATACCACAAAGCTGTCATCAGTCAACAAGTCATTTGCTAGCACCGCCCTAAACGTCCATACAGTCAATTGGTTCTTCTGCTTCTTGTTTAGGCACTACAAGCGAACAGCATATGTAAGATGATTTTCAAGGGAGAAAAACAATTCTATATATGTAGTACAAACTAAAAACATACCTCAGCTGCATCTTGTGCTGCTGAGAACAACGAATGATAATCGGCTCGCACTGAAGGATCAGTACAAGAAGTTGTTGATGACATTGCGGCCTCTAGTATAGCAAAAAACTGTTCACTAGTTCCTGCCTTCACACTTCCGGCCTGTATCAACTGTATGGCTAGCTTTGAAGCCTTACCAAACTTGGATGGGTTCTTGATATGCGATGCAATCTTCTGCATTGCCTCGATAACTTGTTTCTCTGAGGCATCTGTTGTTGTCTTAAATCTCAAGCGCTTTTTTTCTGGTGCAGCAGCTGAACATACAATGCATGTTAAGTCAAGTAAATTTTCCATAATCCATTAAAATACCATACCAGAGTCACTCTTATAATCATTTTTTGTTTTCTTTTGTAACTTTGAGATCAATGTAACTAGAAATTTAAGCCTTTATATGTAATCCAATCAATCCTCATGTTCTATCTTCCGAAACACCTAAAGACATGACATTCAAAATTTTAATTCTATTTCTTCTGAGTCTCTCATAAACCAAAGAAGAAATGCTCATATAAGAGAATAAAACCCAAGGCCACACTCAATTACCATCCCCAAACTACTTTCTTCAATAATAGTACCATATATTAGATTCATAATTGATAATTGACAACATAATTACTTCCAAACCATAACCAGGAAATGAAGTTTACCACACCAAACAATTTTCACCCAAAAAAAAGAAAGAAAGAAAATTTGAACTACCCTTTGCTTCAAAATCCCAAAATTACCATCTAAAACCACCACCCAATTAGCCAGAAAGCAAAACCCATTTTAATTCCCACTTCATAGTAGCAAATAAAATCCAAAATAAAAAGAACCAGAATTCAAAATCAATTAGAAACAAAAAATGCATCAATAAAAGCAAAAATTAAACTTATGCTAACCTTTATCAGGTTCAGCTTCAGGTGCAGATTCTGCAGGCTTGGGCCTCTTAAGAGCACTTTTAAGAACTGGGTTGGGAGGAGCTTCCTTTTTATTGCTGCTGCTACTTGTCTTCAAAGACAAAGGATTTTGATCTTTGCCTTGCTTATCTTCTTCTTCTTTTTCTTGCTGTTGATGAGATGGAGGTGGTAATCCTTCAAACAAATTGTCACCCATTCTTTCACGACAGTTCACCACCTTCCTTTTCCCCTTTCTGTTTCCTTGTTTTGTTTATAAAAATCAGAAAAATTGCAGAATTTTTCGACTGGAATTTACAGAAATATGCAAGGGGAAGGAAGTTCTCTTTCTTCTTCTTCCTCTCTCTCTCTCTCACCTTCTTCCTCTTTTCTATTGCCTTTTTTTCCCCTTTTCTCAAGAATAAGTAAGGTATTTATATCATCATTAAAAAATGGAATTAAAATGTAGAGATTTTGGGTTTTATGGGTTTTAAGCTGTGATAATGATTGGGCCATTCTCCTTTACTGCACTTTAGGCTTTGGGGTTTTAGGTTCGTAAGCAAGATGGCTATGGCCCATTGAGCTTTTGTATTGGGTTCTCAATAAATTCTTGATTGGGAGCTATTCTTGAAATTTACTCTTTGGCACTCGACTTAATACACTTATAATCAGCCCCTACTTTTAAGTAATAAAATAATTGTGGGTAACATTTAACATTCCAACTTGATTTAGATTAGCTATTAATCCCAAAAGAAGAAGAGAAACTGTATATACTTGTTTTAGGAAGGTTTTTTTTGTTTTAGGAAGGTTGGGTTACAGCAATTTGATATATGCTTAGGGAGAGGAACAAGTGTGATGATTTCCTCGTAAATTTGGTGCAAAAGTTGTAGACAAGAACTTTCAATTTTGATGAATTCTCCTTTTCATCTTTTGTCGTTGCTCGAGTAGGATATAGTTGGTTTATTCGTGTTTAAGTGACACACTTCAGTGTCTTTGGTACCCAAAAAAAAAAGTATTTTAAAGCACCATAAGATGCATAAATCTAATTAAGCTAGTGTTAAAATCATAATCTAGTGACCAAGTTCAAAATAAGTTATATACTTTAAAGTTTGAAGGGTGCATTCAATCTTCATCAAATTAAAAGATTAAGATTAATATAACTCATATATAGCATATTTATTTGGGGGGGGGGGGGGGCAAAAGTTAGAAAATTAAATTTCCCTTCTCATGCCTTATATGAAACTTGTTAGACGTTAGTTAGTACAAAATGTTAAAGGTTAATTGATTCCATTTGATCTTCTCAATGTTGGCTTCTAATCACATTCTAATTCTAATAAGTTTTTCATAGATTATATATGATTTCAAGAAATTAGTTATACTCATGATTTCAAATCAGTCTAAAACACAGAGATGGAACCCTAACAATTATATTAATTTTTTTTAATTAGTATATCATATAACGAACGTTTAACCGGTCATCAAAGTCCAACTATCATATTAGTTAGAAGATTAGTTAAAGTAATAGTAGTTGATCCTAGTGAAGGTTCAACTACTCAGCCTGTCACCATTGGCTTAACTTAAATTTGTGATGTAAACACTCTATTTAATTTGTATGTAAATCAAATCCACTCATTTTTTTAATAATTATAAACAACATCATAAGCTTTGACCATTCTCTTTACAAGGAACTTGAAGCAAAAAAAACACTATTACAAATCAATTAGCATCAAAGAAGAAGATAAAAGCTTTGAATGATCCATGTACCGGCCGCATTATTATTAAATTTAACAATAATTAAGATAGTAAAATACATCTATGCCATTCCATTTTTTTTTTTTTGACTATTTCCATGATGAGGATTATACGTAGGTAAAATAATATGCTAAAATGGGAATTGATATTACATTAATTAATTTGTAAAAGGTCTCGGATGAAAGATTTAATTAGTATTTATAAAAATAGAGGTGAGATGCATCGATCAATTCAAATTTGTACTTCCTATAAAGAGAATTATGATCTAAGAGAATGGAATTTGTAAGAGTTGATGAGATTCGAACTCAAACTCTATAGATAATCCACCACGAATGAATTTATATCGTACTTAAACTCTAAACACTCCGATATATAAGTTTCATATTCGAATTTTGATATATGGAGAAAAACAGTAGTAATACAGATTGTTATCATGTATAACATTGGAGATCATATATTGAATGAACAAATGCAACGGATTTATGGCCGGCGTTGATCACTAACTAGAGTAACCTTTATTGATGGGCTGGTAAAAAGGATATGGTCATGCCAAGAGGGTTGGCAACAAAACATATGATAATTTGGCTATAATTAATTAAGTAAAGTATATACACTATTTGTCAATTTCGTTTTCATTTTTTAACTAAAACATATATAATGTAAATAATTATTATACTTTTTTTATTATACCAAAAAGTTCGATATATTTATAATAATTAAATCCTTCTATATATAATATTAAGCTAGTTACTCTTTGCACCATCTCTTAAACTTTTTTTTCTCTCTTTTTGTGCCCCTTAAAGATTGATGTGGCAGTTATAGTTATAGACTTGTGGTAAATAATATAAGGCATGGGAACTCAATATATATTTCCTATTAAGTTAAGTGTACTTATATATGTGAATAGATTTTATTGATTATATGTCTGCTTTTCCCCTCTAAATATAAAGAAATCCGAAAACCTTTTCCATTTCTACTTATATTCAAACAACTTTATTCTCATAATAATCAATTTAGATGAACAAGGACAAAAATTTGAATAAACAATTGTAAATATTCTGAAAACATGTGCTTCAAAAGTATTAACCCTGGCCAAAGCATGCTAGCCTTTTTTATTCATTTTAAGTACTTCTTTCTAATTATACTAGACTAGATATATTACTAATTAATAGCAAAAATTACTCATTGTTTTCCAATTCATAATTAAGAATTCTTAATCAAACATGCAAATGATCTATATTTTCTTGTTTATAGTCCCTACTATTAATTAAGTTATAAAATTTTGACGACGAAGGATCATATAAGTAATAATAATAATGAATTGATTATTTCAAAAAAGATGTCAATATATAAGATAGATGAGTGAAGAGTGAAGACAAGCTTCCAAAGTGTCTAAACCTACTATATAGATAATAATTTAATATATTTATTTATGTATGAATATATGATATAATTTCAAAGGCATGAAAGGCCATTAATATTTGACATTGAAATATTACAAATCTTTGCATCAGCTATATTATGTCGGGACAAGAGCAAGAACTAAGACGTGCTCCCCACTTTCTCACGCGCACATGAATGACCCCACCCCTCTCACCTCTCCCATAAGACAAGTTCACTTCTTAACCCTAAAAATTTCTCATCACTTTCTTTTCTCCTAGTATTAATTTCATTTCTCCAAGGGATTGAATGTAGCCAATTAGGGTTGGAAAAAGTAGTAAGGATCGGCTTTGGTTTACATCCGAATTTGAGTCCTCACGATATTTCCATTGACAAGCGAATCTCTAAATCAATACATGCTCTATAGACTATAAGTAAAGAAAAAGTTTGATACTTGATGGTTTATCCTGACATTAAAAATAAGGATAATTCTATTAAAGTTACCACATTTTAAATCTTATGAACAGAGTAAACCATTTTTTGAAAAATTTTACTTCTAAAGTGATTGAATCGACATAATTAGCTGTAAATTATTGAACGGGTATAAATTACATGAGATTTATAACCAAAGAAAAAAATGGAATAACTTGCTCTACTAAATTATTTTTCTTTTTTCAACAAAAAGGGAGGGAGAGATTTTGTATAGAAAATATACAAAGAACCCCACGGCTCCCTAAGACCTTGACACACGCAAAGCCAAGGCCAAAAATATATATATACACCCCTTCTCAAAAATTATATATATAAAGTCCAACAACAAATTCTTGGAAATAGAAAATGAAATTCTATATACTATACATATGCTACCCTCTATGAAATAATATTAATATATTTCCCCTTTCATCCAAACCTCTCTTATTATCCCTTTGCCCTTTACATTTTTTTAGCTTTTGATGAGTTTCAGTTTCACTTCTTTCCACTAGCTTCTCTCACTCTCTCTCTCTCTTCTCTAACCTTTCTAGAGAGTCAAAAACTTCAAAAAATTTCATTCTCTTCCTATCTTCTCTCTAGCTAGAGTTCATCAAACCTTTTGATAATTATCTCTATATCCCTAAGCAAGATCATTAACCCAACCCAAAACCCAGTTTTCTTTTCCTTTTGTATAATCTTCTTTTTTAGTAGCTCAAAGTTTCAAGCCAAAAAAAAAAGCCATGGCTAATCGATGGTGGGCAGGGCAAGTAGGATTACAAGGAATGGAAACATCAGCAACATCATCATCTCCAATGAAGAAACCAGATCTGGGTATATCCATGGGCGCCAACAATGGAGGAGATCAAACCGGAAGTGGAGGAACCGGCGAAGAAGAAGAAGATAATAATCACAGCGACGAGCCAAGGGAAGGAGCCATCGAGGTCTCGAACCGTCGTCCACGGGGTCGACCACCCGGGTCCAAAAACAAACCCAAACCACCAATCTTCGTCACTAGGGATAGCCCTAACGCGCTCAGAAGCCACGTCATGGAAGTAGCCAATGGTTCAGACGTAGCAGAAACCCTAGCTCAGTTCGCAAGGAAGAGACAAAGAGGGGTTTGTGTTCTTAGTGGAAGTGGAACCGTCACTAACGTGACGCTCAGGCAACCTTCAGCACCTGGTGCAGTCATGGCTCTTCATGGTCGGTTCGAGATTCTGTCTTTAACCGGTGCGTTTTTGCCTGGACCGGCTCCTCCTGGTTCGACCGGGTTAACAATATATTTAGCCGGTGGTCAAGGTCAGGTGGTTGGCGGGAGTGTGGTTGGGTCACTGGTGGCGTCTGGACCGGTTATGATAATTGCAGCAACTTTTTCTAATGCTACTTATGAAAGGCTTCCTTTGGAAGATGGAGAAGAAGAAGGCGGTGGTGGTGGTGGAGGTCAAGGGCAGCTTGGTAGTGGTGGTGGTGGTGGTGGAAGTGGTGGGTCACCGCCGCCGGGTATTGGAGGAAGTGGAGGAGGGCATCAGCAAAGTGGTGGTGGTGGACTAGGCGGTGGTGGTGGTGGTGATGGATTGCCAGTTTATAATAATTTGCCACCAAATTTGGTTCCTAATGGAGGGCAGTTGAATCATGAGGCTTATAATGCTTGGGCTCATGGTGGTGGAAGGCCACCATATCAGTAAGAAAAAAAAAAAAAAGTAGTAGTAAATTTTATAAAATTAGATCAGAATTGTTGTGATATGGAGAGGAAATTAAAGAAGGGATCATGAATATTTCATCAGGTAATTTGATTTCCATAATATTGAGCTGTACTATGATGATGATGATGAGATTATTATTATATGTTAAAAAGAAAGAAATTACTAGGCTAATGTTTTGTAAATTTTAACAACCAAAATCACATATGCTTTCAGTTTCAGACTTTCACTTGCAATAATATTTGCAGAATAAAATGTTTAGTTTCTTCTTCCCCCACTAATTATTCCTTTATTCCTCTTTTTGTTCTTTCTTCTTCTTCTTCTCTTTTTCATTCTTTTTGAAGCTGGATATGATGGTTTTATTTAGTGCAAGTTGGGGGGCTAAGACATTTATTTGGTCATATGATCTTAATATTTGATTCATAAACTAATTTAGTCCTTGGTATTAATATACCAATTATAACAAAAAATTTACATTAATTAAGAGAGATTGAAGAAGCTCCCATTGTTGTTCATCATTTCTTCCAAGGAAATAATGGCTTTGTTTTAACAATTTGCTCTCTATCTCACTGAAAACTCATTATTGGCTAGCTATAATTTTAATGATTTATTTATCTTCTTAATTGGCTAGCTAATTATTTTATGATTTATTCAATATCTTCTTACATGCAATTTAATCAAAGATTATAGTTTACCTTAATGTATTTCATGGGTTATTTTTCTTCAATATTGAAAAATGGGTAGCAAAAACAACAATTGGTTAAATCTGAAAAATGGGCTAAATTCCCAAGTTGCAGAAATAGAGGGAAGTAAGTTCTGTGTTTTAGCTTCTTTTTTTTTTTTGGTAAATGTTCTGTGTTTTAGCTATAATAATGACATTTTTGTATTCCTCACCATAAATTATATATGCTGTTTTTAATATTCCTGTATATACCATAGGATACAAAAAGAACTAATTATTCATATTATAATTTTTATATTTAAAGATTTGACTGCAAATATGTATACTACCTATTTTAATATTTTTTTTAGAACTATTTATATGAATATATATATATATATATATGTAGCTAGCAAAGTATATTAAGTAATTAATTAATAACCAGCCACATATTATTATGATATATACTACTATATGCTAGCAATATTGATCATTGCATACATGAGGGGCCAAATGTAGAGACATTTCGGCTCCATAATTATTTGATGAACAAGTTTTAAATTCATCACATATAATCAAATTTGATTGATTTAATCTGACGGTAAAATGACTCGCTTTTCGAGTGAAAATTGAAAGTTCACCATTCATCTGGAGTTCGATTTTCAAAAAAGAAAATCTAATAAATTCAAACAAAATCCGTGTTTTATGGGATTATGCATAGACTATTATGTTTATTTTTTTAATCACAATTTGTTATTTGATTGATATATGATTCTATTAAATTTTCTTATTATCCATAAGAAAGTATAAAGCAAGTTATTGACATATAATAGGTCAAATTAATGGTGTAAGTTATAATTAAGTTCATCATTTAAACAATTTAGAAAAGAAAAAGTGCAAACCTTATTATTTTACATTATCTACACACATTTGTGGCTCAAAGTCTCAAATCTAATGAAATAAGAATCTTTATATAATCTATAGTTACATATATGGTTTCCCTAGCTAGCTAGCTTCTACTAATTTGTAATTTCCTCCATTTCTACCACTTCAAAGCTAAGCTCACAAATATATAAAAATTAATGCAATAAAAAGGGTGATTTCAGTTTGGAAAGTGAGAAAAGTATACTATAGCAACAAATTTTCATGGCATGTGCCATACACTTTTTTTTTTCAAAAAAAAAAGGAGAATAAAAACAAGGAGAAGAGCTGCAAATTAAAGGAGTCAATCTTGGCTCTGGCGAAGGTTATAACTTATAACCATATAATATTTAACCATATATATACAAATCATCCTCGAATTTTGAGCTCCATAAAAACATGTGATGACTGTCTTTCCCATATGGAACTTCCAAAACGATTAACGTTAATTCATGTGTTTTCAACCTGCTATACTTTCTCAATATTATCTCTCAAAAGCATTCTCAAAGATAAAATGTTAGAAAAGTTGAGGTAAAAGATTTGTTACTATTTGATTGCTTTTGTAGTTTTGTTTGTTCAATTCAGTCTGCAAAAGGAACACAAATGGCAACAAAGGAGACATTCTTAAAGAAAATTCATATACTAAGAAACATGGTGGAGCAATGAGCATTAAGAGTTTAATCAGAACAGTACTTTAAATATCTTTCAATTTTTAAGTAATTATTACTACTGTTTTGTCCTATATTTGAATATAAAAAAAAAGAAATGTCATGGGATCTCTTCAACACTACTAACCAGTAAAAAACTGGTTTCTTGGTGCCCATCAATAGCCATGCTTCTTAAGTGCCAAAGATCCAGATCTTTCGGCGCCCGCCTTAAATTGCTGCCATGCTGTAGAGAATCTAACCATAAGCTAATGCCTGAAAGCATGATTAGGGATAAATGCATTAGCAACCTTATTTTCCTATTAAAACACCTATTGATGACAGTGCAAAAGAGAAATGATCTAAACATTGGCCAATATGGAAAAGAGAAATGATGAATCCTTAAACAGTATGTAATGTGAATGATTTCATAACATATATGATGACAATGCAAAAGTGAGATGTTAGATTACAATAAGATACATTTCTAAACAAAATGAAATTCTAATCTGGTTTCTTGAAGTCAGGTTTTTTGAATTTGTCCTCTAGCTACAAGAATATTAAACTTTGGCTAATGTTGCAGTCATCTTTCCAATATAACAAATTTGTTATAAGCTAAAGGTAAGTGATTAACACCACTTAATGGAAAAAGATTAGTATGATGTTCTTAAAAAGGCTGTTTTCTTAACACTCAAAGGATCCTAGCTAGAGTTTTAGCAAACATCAAGGACCCCCTTCACATGGACTCACATGACCTTTGTTAATGAACCTTAGTTTTTTTTTTCACCTAGTTACTTGCATACAACATTCCAATGGCAAAGCAGTAATGGTGATGGAGCCCACCTAAGATTTAATAATCAAATCTCCTTTATTAAAATAACCTTCAACTACAGCCAAACAACAAATAGCTTCTCCTTTTCCCGCACTAGTTGTCTTTCTGAGTGTAGTTTTACCAATATTTGCAGCCCTAGCCCTCCTTAAAAGTAGAACAAGGCTAATTAACTATATTACTTTGAAGAGGAATCCGGAAAATTGGCATTAAGGAAATGTGGACCACCAAAATAAAGCCTAAGCTGTGTAATGAAAAGCAAACAATTAATTTATTTAACATCGATAATGGAGAATCATGCATCAGCAATGGAAATTTGAGAGCATGTTCGCTTTCCAAGTCGAAAATGCCGAATTTTTTATTCGCTGCATGTACCTGCCGTGGGGTACACGTTGTCCGCAGCGAATTAGGTGCCATTTGACCTAACTTTCAAAAGGATGCACATCCTCTCCGGCTAGATAATCTCAAATTATTTCAAGTTTCCAATCACAGAACACCACATTCTTCCTATTGATGGCATTTTCATCGTCTACTAATGCAGGAGTACTTTAACGCACTCACTTGTTTGATTTCTGATGAACTATTTGTGACGCAATCCTTATATTTATAAGACCGGCACCAGCTACCGACATTCATCTCTTTGAAGGGGACATATAAACTAGAAAAGCAGGTAAAACTAAAGCATAGTTTGCTCAAAGAAAGAGTCAAATTGACAAACCCTGCCATCATCTACAAGTTTTCTTGTTTGTTTCATTGTGTTCACTCAACATTCTTTATAAATTTAACAACCCCTTTAATTAGACATCTATTCTATGCTAGTTGTTGAACGATAAACTTTGTTTCATCCCACTTTGCTTATATGTAAATAAAGAAAACACTAGTGACCTTCTTTCTCATATGAAGGGCATTTCAGATATCATAAAGTTAAGTAAGAAACTAATTAAGTACTTAAGATATCATCCTTACCATTATCCAATTGACAACTCAATCTTTCTTCATAATTAGTTTTGAATCATCTATGCAAATATCTATATTATTTTGCACTTTTAAGTCAAAGGCAAAGTTTATGCAAGTTGCAGATATGGATTATTTTCTTTTTCTTTTTATCTTTTTAACAAGTTCCCGTTGGCTTTGTATTAGGTTAATAGTAGTTAAATTAGTTCAGAGCTGACTTATATATAAAGGCTAACTATTACTTTGGATTAGAGTGTACAAATATATATATTTCCATGTGAGACCTATGCGTCTCATCAATTTAGACATATCCAACACAATAGAAAAAAGGAAGCTTGTCAATTTGACTACAATTTTTTGCGTTCCAAAAACTAAATGATTTCAATTTTTCTTCAATAGTCAGTACAAAAATCTATAATAAATGATTCGTCAACTCCCCATGTATACAGACTTAAGGTTGCTGCTCAACAAAAAATAAAAAAATGAAAGGGAGAGTGCTAAAGTTGTGATTTTATCCTAAGGTCTTAATTAACGTAATAAAAGAAGGGGACAGCTATAGTTTTTGAAATTACTAGCATTTTCTATGTTTCTTGACTTTATAATAAATATTTTAGTCATTTATATTTTTCTTCAAAACATAATTGTAGTTTTAGGGTTACATCAAAAATCAATATACCACTTTGATATCGGGACCCATATATATTTGTAAGGACTCAATGATGGGGTGAACTCATGTTGGGGTATGTGATGCGAAGGTACTTTTAAATTTACTTCCTACAAGATTCTTTCCATCTATGTACTATGAAGTCCAAATAGTTTATAGAAGTCATTGAACTATGCAGTTGCTTTCTCCTCCTATGGATTGTTAATTCAGCAATATATCAATCATTAGAACCTCAAACATGGATAATGATGCATCTAGGGGAGCTAACGTTTAATATTTAAAATGCTTGGGAGGTTATATATCACTTTTCCTAGTTTATATCTAGAAAGAGGTAGGGTTGAGGCTCTTATATACTTCAGTGACAGATAAATATATCAAAATACAAGGCATAAAAATTTGCATTAGTTAACATTATAATTCCTTGAATATGCCAAGATTAAAACATGTTCATACTTTATACTCCATTTGGTCTTACCTTTCTATGATCTTTTTTGATTATTGAGAAGTTTAATGACACTTCAGGAGTGGATTTAATACCTTATAAGGCTAGATATGTTGTACTAATTACTGTTTTCATTTAAATAACTTTTCTTTCCAGTTTTAAACACCAAAACAAAACAAACAAATACTAATGAGTGAAACAATTTAAAGCTAATATTCTTTACACTAACTGACCAGTGTCCATCAAGAAATATGTTTATATTGGAATTGGATCAAATTCATCATATTGAAGACAGTAATGCTGTATAAAATCTTACCATTGTTCACACAAGGAGATAAAGGATGAGATTTCAACAATCTTTTGCTCTTGCATTCTCCAAATCACTGAGACACAATAAGCCGGACTTCACGAGCTCTACCTATCAAAGCGACAAAAAAGGAGAAACTCAAATTAATACATTTGATCCATATTATTAATTTATTATATCCACTAAAGGATGCCGGAAATAATTAGAAGGGTTACCATTGACTATATCAAAAAATATTGTGGGGTAGTTTGCTATTATTCCCATTGCAATTATAATATAGAATACACTGCAGAAATGGACAAATTTAAGAGAAGACAAAAGATGGGCTATTGAAACCAATTTCAAGGAAAAGGGTCCCACTCATATAAAACGGATCTAGTTGACAATATGAGCTGAGCTGATTAAGAATTTACCTACCACATGTGGGCTGTGGCATGATTTGAGCATCTTAGTTCCTAGAAAACCCCCTAAAGTTCCGCCTGGTTTTTTGGGTTTTGCCTCAAAACTATATCCAATGCTTTCATGCATGGAGCAATTGCAAGCATTGCCCCATCTAAATTTCTGAAATCAGTATCTTGATTGCATGCCATTGGTGTGTTTCATGCGTTACTCAAATTTAAAACAAACATATGTGAAAAAACAGTCAAAAACTCAAGAGAAAACGTTATGCACACAACACAATAATGAATGCAGGGGTTAAGACAATGGTAGTTGTCAAAGTTTCTTCTTCAAACAAACCAAAAAGAAGGAGATGGGTTCTTGTTTTATGCATGAAACTATGGTCAACTAGTCACATTCTTTACATGCATGCATCTTGAGTCTTGACATGTTATGGATTTAATTGAAGGTTTTAATATGAGTAGACTGCCACAGAGAGAGGGAGACAAAATAGTCTCATTGGTTGGGTGCATTCAATACTTTCTTCATTTAGACTGTTTTCTGGATTACAACATCAGCAATTATCATCATAGAATATATATAATGTCAAATCAAAAACATTTAAAAGAAAGTTAAATGATGAAAAATATTTTGATGTTAGTTTTTATGGTTACAGAACCAATAACTAATAGTATAATAAAGTAGCAAAATGCTACAAAATTAAACTAGAGAAGGCTAGATCAAGAAAGAAACCATGATAAAATGACCGAACTAGTTGGAAATGACACACACCCTGCTAAATTTATATATAGAAGCCAGGAAGGCCACTATAATGCTTCTCAAGTTTTCACCAACAGTGACACCTTTTACCAAGATGTTTATTCAGACTTGCACGCTATGAAGATTCATGCTGATAACAAGCTTAACCAATATTCTTAAACTAATGTTCTCAAAGACGAAAACCACAATTGTTTTCCAATTTATTTGCTAGAGACAAAGGAAAATTCATCTGGTCTGCCTTCTGTGAGAACTACTTGATGGGCCGCCAAAGGTAGCCAGTATACTAACTAACCTAATCTCGTGTCAGTATGTCCAAAAGATGCACATATGACATAACTTAAAACAGAGAGGCCATTTATCCAAAAAAAAAAAAAAAACAGAGAGGCCTTATGATTCTTTCTTGGGCCTTAAATATGTATGATGACTGAAAAATAAGGCAAATTCAATTTTGCGTTCACATATCAACGTATCTACATAGCTGAAGATGATAGCATGTACCTATGCAGTACACTAAATATGGGTGGAAGAAGTGCATAAAGAGAAAAGATCAATGTCCAGAAAACCCAAAGAAGATCAAAATTTAGCACTGAAAGTATCCAAGGCCCTAAATTGGTTTTGGCTTTACTTGGAACTTATTAAATTCGGCATATGAATGAACTCTAAGAATTATCATGAGTTCATGATACTCTGAAGGTTCCAATAACTTCATCCAGTGTGCTGCATGATCTGCTGATTGTCACAATTCACAGGGTCACAGAGCCACCACACCTCACAACAGAGATTAAGGGTGTCTTACAGTAAAAGTCATTACTCATTATTGAATCTCAATCTTTTATTCATTGCACAATGCCCTCTACACAAAATTTAGCCAGGACAGGAACACACATGGATAAATAAGGCCCATCAACAATTTCTTCAGCCTTGTTCCAAGAATCAAAAGGTACCCAAAACTAGTATAGGTTAGTTAGTTTATTGGTATTCGGATAAGAGAAAAATCGGTCGCCATAAGCTATATGGAGAGAACAGACATGCCCATCTACTAGTTATTCACAAGATGAGAAAAGAAAAGACAATTCCATGTATCTCTTGAAACAGTACCTCAGCAAGCTGCCTACTGATGAATTCATGTGGGCTTCTGGAACTTACCATGTACCCACACTCTTTGCATGTTCTTCCCACTTCGGCGGTTCACAGATTTGACGCAACAATATTCTATCTCCAGCTGCAAGATCATAATTAAGTTATGATTCAACATTAGTAGAAGTCAAAAAAGGCAAGAACTCCACTCAAGCAAGAAACTTTGATTCTCCCTATTCTCCTCATTTGTAATGAAACCAGAGAAAAACTGCACAAAAAAATGCACTAGAGAACTATTCCTGACCAAGATGACAATATCATTTTCTTGGCTCCAGTCTATGCAGCAAAACCAATGATGATGAAGCATAACACACAAGTTCAAGTTGCAATAAGAACCAGCTTATATTTACCTAATGGCTAGAATTCAGTACCTCAATGAAGCCAGCACCAATGAAGAGATTTCTGACAGTATCTAGACAGAAAAAGTAAGAACGAGTGCCATCTGAACGCATGTATTCCCTGAAGCCAACTCTCTGTTCTGGTTCAAACCGCAGCATAGTCATATCATAGAGACCTGGATTCCATGAAACTGAACCTTTTTAGACTGATTCAGGAAAGAACCCTGTATTTTATTATTTTCTAAAAGCAATAGTTTGGCTAGAAAAGATCTGATGAGAATATATGCTATAGTCAAACATTTTAGATTAACTGAAACCATTAGCAGAGTCATTTCTTGATTTCATACCATAGTCTCTAAATAAGAGCATGCCGCCGGGTTTCAACACAGAAAAGCACTCCCCGATGGCTGTTGGCATCGTTTGAAGTGGTACTGCTGATAGTGTGAATATCTGACACAATATGAGTAACAAAGGAAACATATCAAAATCCACGTCATAATATTTTGTATCTATTTTTCAACTAGAATGATAAGCTCAGAATAGTGGTTTCTTAAGGAGGAGAGAAGACACAGGTTGCAGCATAAAGGACTTCTATAGAAAAAGGTATCAGGACATCTACACAGACATTAGATATGCTAGAAAAACTCTAATGTAAGTGGCATTGCACCACCATTACCTAAGCCATGCCATGCCACCATTTCAAACAAGAAGAGTGAAGTCCCAGAAGATACTCAAAAGCATACAAAGGGAAGAGGATATGAACATATTGATGAATAAAAGATTCATACCAAGGTAACAAAGTCCATGCCACCAACACAACCGCTTGTTTCTTCCATAGGCCATGCATCGGTTTCATGGGATTTGTTTTCTGTGACATCTGGAAAGGAAAGGAAAAGGAGAGATTTCAAGTCCATAATATAAGCAAAACCAATACTTTGAAAAGGAAACAAATCAAAGCAACAGGAAAGAAAGCGACCTGAAAGGCAATTTTGATCCTTGGGTTCTCTGCGATACTCACAAGCTAACCACTTTGGAAATCCAGTTGTTGCAAAATCACAATAGAATGGGCGGAAACGATGCTCAGCCAAAACTATATTACTACCTGCTACAAACTCTTTAGCTCTCTCTAGGGTCTCGTAGCTACAGTCACATGCATATAGCACAATCTTCTTGTTTCCACTGAATAGATATATATAAGGTATAATTAGAGGAAAAAAGGTAACTCCGTTATTCAATATAATGCTGAGCTCTAATTTATGAAATATGAATAATGCAATATTGATGTTCACTAAAAAGATTCATAGGAAACTACCTCAATTCTCCAAAATATCCTCTAAAATCTGAATATCTGATAATTATGGATTTAAATTTAACTTTGAATAAATTTTCACAAGTTACCTTTTCCAAAGTAAACAATTCAATTACCGAACCAAATTAAAGTGATCAACTAAGATTACCGCAACTTAAGACACAAAAAACTAAAACTAGCAGAAGTTCATCCTTTAAGACAAAAGCCATTGACTTGATCCATTTGGACCATTTCAGTTAACTTTGCAAAACTTGAAACTCCTCCTGTCAACTACATTAGTAAAACCATTAACATTCCTTTCCTAACTAAAGAAACCAATGCTATCATAATGTCATCATGATAAGGAGGATTCCACTAAACTGATATGTTCAGATTTCAGAACAGAATAAAAATTTTATTGAACGTGCACTGACAAGAACTATAACAACATAAAATTCACTTGAAAAAAGAAAGTAATTTTGAGGTTACCGCAATATAGGACGGGCAGTACTCCCATTTCCACACCCAACCTCCAAAACCTTACAACCATCTCCACAAGAAACCAGCTCTGGAAATTCTTTCAACAAGTACCTTCTTTCCTATATCCAAAGAGAACCCATTAAACCTTACACATCATAAAACCAAAGACAATTAAAAACCCAGACAATAAAAGGTAGAAAAGATTGGAATTTCCCTTTTACTGACATAGACAAACCTTGAAGAACTTGCCAGAGGAGTGTTGGTTGTGAAATTTTTGCCATGCTTTTATCGAATCTTTTGAATGTTGTTCTTCTTGTTGTGGGGAAGGGAAAGGGAGAAGATGGTATTTAAGAGAAGGGTCGTTCTCTATTTCTTGTCTGAGAGTTTCCCAGTTGAAGTCTTTGGAATGGTACTCTGAAGCTTCTGCTGTTGCTGCTGCTGATACGCTCATTTTCTTGTCTTCCACAATGTTTGGTCAGTTTAAGATTCTGAGTTCTTCTAAGTTTATATAGTACCCAAAAAGTTTGGAATTTTGGGCTCAAAATATTCTCTTACTAGCCCAAACTTGGGCGGTTGGGCCCAAATTTTTAGTTTCAGTTTTTTTTTTTTTTTGGCACCAATATTTTAGTTTCAGTTTATGCAATAAAAACCTTACATTATTTATTTTGGGTGAAAAAAAAAACTACTAGTGGTAGCATCACTTCTTTGAAAAAATGGCTATAAATATTTTTATGGATAGTAATTTGAGTGAAAAAAAAAATGGAGATGCAGAACATTTGTGCAATCTAATGGTTGATGGGTTCAAAATCAATGGTAGGTTTCAGCTTAGCAGGTAAAGGTCATACCCTGACAAGCTTTGCTAAAAACTGAACAGTTTATTGGATATGGATTGAAGACAAAGGCTCGAAACCAGCATGGATTGCAGAGCAATGGCAGAAATAAAATAGAATCATTGGCTACTGAGATTGCATTTTTACTGATATTGTAACAAAAGGTAGTTAATAGCGAGTGATAGCAGCTGGAGAAACCTTTTAAGAGATGCCCTCATTCCAAAATTGAGCTTAATGCAGTTTTAAGTTTTCAGTAATCAATCAACTTAATCATCACAGCATGGTATTTTCCTGATAATAATCAATGATAAGCAAAATGGCTAGCATGATAAAATGACTACATCTTGAATGACATGGAATGACAGAATGCAAATACTTGAAGCTGATATGTCTGCAGTTTTCACTCAACTACATGCCCTTCAAGATCATAGAGACTTTCATTTCCAATACTATTCAAGTAAATATAAGGTCAAACATTCCATCCTTCCTAGAGAAGAAAACTCTAACAAACTAAAAGTTAAAGATAACTGCCTCAAGAAACCCACATTTGATGGAGACATTTGAGTAAGCAATCCAACTGTTGCTAGAATTGTCAGTGGTAAGGAAGAACTAAACTATCTTCCTCCGAACTGCAACCACCAAGTGTATTGGATTCATCATAGAACCTATCGGCCTAAACATTAGGACAGTTCCGCCTAAAATGACCTTTTTCTCCACACCTAGAGCAAGCTGGGTTCCTTTTTGAATATGACTTATACTTAGTCTCATCCCCATCAGCATTACCAACACTAGTATCCTCTCGCCCCACCCTCAACTTGTCTCTCAACTCCTTCAACCGCAAATCTGCTTTGACATCCTCCACAGAGATAGAAGTTCTTCCTTGCACCATGCTATTAGCGAATTGTTCATACGAAGGTGGCAAAGAACACAATAGTATAATAGCTTGATCCTCATCTTCAATTTTAACCTCAATATCTCTTAAATCTAAAATTATTTTATTGAACTCATTGAAATGGTCTTCCAGAGATGTACCTTCTTTCATCCGAAGCCTATGCAACTTCAGCTTCAGGAGAAACCGATTGGCAGAGGATTTATTCAAATAAATCTTCTCAAGCTTCTTCCATAACCCATCTGGAGTTGTTTCATCCATTACCTCACGAAGAACCTCATCTGATAGACACAATTGGATTGAACTCAAAGCATGATTTAAGTAATCTTCCTTATCTTCTTCACTCATCATTGCCGGTAGCTTGCTTTTACCCTCCAGTGCGTTCAACAGCCCTTGTTGGATCAAAAGCGCCCTCATCTTTACACGCCAAAGACTAAAATCTTTTTTACCATTGAATTGACCAATATCAGTATTCATCACAAACCTGCTGGATCAATAGATTTATAAAAAGTAATTTATAATATAATTACTCGATAGTATCAGTTTGTCAAAATTTAGACTTTAATCTATATCACAGCTCCAAAAACTAAGCAATTACACCAATCGAAATCAAGAAACAAGCAAGTCAAGAAACTAGATAGAAGAAAAGAAGTGATGAAGAGAGAGCACAAAGGTTAACCTATTACCTTACATCCACAAGCACTAAAGAAAAACTTAAACCAGAAAAAATCAGAGCTTACAATGGTAAAAATATCCCACAATCTACTAATAAGCCCATCTTTTACTAATCTTGTCTCTACTCTCTAGTCTCTAACTCAAGATTTCTTTGTATTTCACTTTCATGATGAGAATCAAACTCCCAAGAACAAAAAACTGTAAAACTAGCATTGAGCCTAAATATATAAAAGAATACAACAGACCAAAATTGAATTCAAGAATCTAACATAAAACCAGACAACAAACGCATTATTCAAAGGAAGGGAGAAAAAAGTATTCTTGAGGTTACCTACCTATAACTGTCATCTCGGCACCCAACTTCAGAGAAGTCCCTCCTTTCCTGAATCAAACAAGTACCCATTAATCTTGAGACATCATAACACCAAAATACCCTAAAACCCAGAAAATTAAAGACAGAAAATATAGAGAATTTTTTTTCTTTTCTTTTTTGGTCATACCTTGAGGAATTTGCCCTTAGAGTGTTCGATGTCAGAGTATTTCCCTGCTTTTGTTGAATCTTTTAAAGGTTGTTCTTGTCTGAAACTTCTCATGTTGAAGTAATTTGCTGCAGATAAACAACTCTTTTGTTCTTGTCTTTCAAAGTATCTGGTCTGGTCTGGTCAGTTCATAGTTCATACTCATAGTTAAGAACTTAAGATAAGAGCTTTGAGCTTTTGAGTTTCTTTTCGGTGAGAGAGAGGTTTGAGTATTTTATACGTATGCTAATGTTATTGGGCTAGTAAATCAATACTACAAGCCCAAACTTGGGCCGAAATATTCAATCTTTTTCATTTAAATCTAAACCCATTAATCCAACCATCATAATTTTATTTTTTTTTTTGCTACTATAAATTTTCATTATCATGTGAGGGGTTGGCCATGTCTATTTTTAATTTTTTATGAGGGTTGAGGACGGTGTCAGAAATAGTTAAGCATGTGAACTTTAGGCTCTAAACCGGCATGAATTGCATAGGAATGGCAGAAATAAAATAGAATCACTGGTTACTGAGATTTATTGTTAACTTGCAGAAGTGGCAAAAGCAAAAGGTAGTTGATACCGAGCATAGCATAGCAGCTGGAGGAGGAACATTTTAAGAGATGTATTCCAAAATTCAACTTAATGCAGTTTAAGTTTTCAATGATTAATTAGCTAATCAACACAGCATGGTATGGTATCTACTCATAATAATCATTAATAAGCAAAATGGCTACATACTTAAATGACTACATCTTGAATAACATGGAATGACCGAATTCAAAAGCTTGAAGATGATTTGTCTGCAGTTTTCACTCAACAACATGCCCTTCAAGATCATAGAGACTTCTATTTCGAATTCTGTTCAAGTACATATAAAGGCCATTGCCATCCTTCCTAAAGAACTCTAACAAACTTAAAGTTAAAGATAACCGGACATTTCGAGTCAGAATCCAACTGTTGCTAGGCCTGGCAGCGGTAAGGAAGAACTGAACTATCTTCCTCAGAACTGCAACCACCAAGTATATTGGATTCATCATACAACTTATCGGCCTACAAATTAGGACAGTCCCGCCTAATATGACCTTTTTCACCACACTTGAAGCAAGTACCGTTCCTTTTTGAATATGAACTAGATTTAGTCTTATCTCCATCCTCATTACCAACACTAGTATCCCCTTGCCCCACCCTCGACTTATTTCTCAACTCCTCCAACCGCAGACCTAATTTGACATCCTCTACAGAGATGGAAGTTCTTCCTAGCACCATGGCATCAGCGAATTGTTTATACGAAGGTGGCAAAGAACACAATAGCAAAGTAGCTTGATCCTCATCTTCAATTTTAACCTCAATATCTCTTAAATCTGAAATTATTTTATTGAACTCATTGAGATGGTCTTCCAGAGATGTACCTTCTTTCATTCGAAGCCCATACAGCTTCAGCTTCAAGAGAAACCGATTGGTTGAGGATTTATCCAAATACATCTTCTCCAGCCTCTTCCATAACCCATCCGGAGTTGTTTCATCCATTACCTCCTCAAGAACTTCATCTGATAGAGCCAATTGGATTAAACTCAAAGCACGATTCATGTAATCTTCCTTATCTTCTTCAGTCATCATTGCCGGCAGCTTGCTTTTGCCCTTCAGTGCATTCAACAACCCGTTTTGGATCAAAAAAGCCCTCATCTTTACACGCCAAAGACTAAAATCGTTCTTACCATCTAATGGATTGATATAAGTGTTCATCACCATCGACAGTTCGCAACTGCTGGATCTATTTAGAACCCTGAGGAACAACAAGATCAATAGATTTAGAAAAAGTAATTTATAATATAATTACTTGATAGTATCAATTTGTCAGGATTATCCATAGCACAGCTCCAAACACTAAGCAATTAAACCGATCAAACTCAAGAAAACAACCAGTCAAGAAACTCAAAAGAAGAAAAGAAGTGATAAATAGAGTGCAGCCTAATATATGTGTAGTTCGTGAAAGGTGAACCTATTCCCTTACATCCACAAGCACTAAAGAAAAACTTCAACACAAAAAAATCAGAAATGGCAATGGTAAATATATCCCAAAACCTAATTAGAAGCTCATCTTTTACTAAACCTTGTCTCTAACTCAAGATTTCTATGAACTTTACTTTCTTGATGACTGAGAATCAAAATCCCCAAAAGAAAATCTGTAAAACTAGCATTGAGCCTAAATATAAAAGAATGCAACCGACCAAAAGTGACTTCAAGAACATAATATAAAACCCAACAACAAAAGCATTAATTCAAAGAGAGAGAGGAAAAAAAAAAGAGTAATCTTGAGGTTACCCTACCCATACTTGTCATCTCGGCTCCCAACTTCAGAGAAGTCGCCCCTCTCCTGAATCAAAAGAGTACCCATTTATCCTTAGACACCATAACATCAAAATACCCTAAAACCCAGGAAATGGAAGACAGAAAAATAGAGAATTTTTCTTCTTTTTGGCCATACCTTGAGGAACTTGCCATAAGAGTGTTGGATGCCAAGGTTTTTCCCTGCTATTACAGAGCCTTGTCCTCTGAATCGTTTCATCTTGAAGTCTTTCGGAATGGTACTCTGACACTTGTGTTGCCGATAAAAGAACTCTTTTGTTCTTGTCTCTGACAGTATGAGTATCTGTTGGTAAGAGCTTTGAGTTTATTTTTGGTGGGAGAGAGGTTTGAGGTTTTATACCTAAGCTAAATGTTTTTGAGCTAGTAAATCAATACTACGAGCCCAAAGTCCCAAACTTGGGCCGAAATTTTTGATCTTTTTTATTTGAAATTTAAATCTAAACACATTACACTTTTCCTGCAAAATTTAAAAAAAAAAAACACACATTACACTTTTTTTTTTTAACATTTACAAGTTAATCTTGTTCGAGTCGCGCCAGCTTACTACGGGGTAAAGTTCTCTCAACAATAATTTTTTCCATCGACTTATTGGTAACACATTACACTCTTTGCTCTGCCTCTTGTTCTACTCAACAACAACTGCTCACTTCTTATATATAGTGTCCAATCAAAATCAGGTTTAAACATTATTATTGGCTTAAGATTCATTGACTTTGGGTTTAACATGACCTTGTCTGTAGACCAATGCTTCCAAACGTTCAGCAGGAATAAATATGTGGGAGTTGTTTGATTTGTTTCACATTGGCCCTCATAGCCAATACCAATGTCTAGTGTTATTGTTGGTTATTCCCAAACATTCACCAAAATATCACTTCTTATGGCGCCTGTTGTTGGAAGACCAAACAGCAATGACCCTGCTGTATCAAGTTTCAAGTAGTTCCATGACAAACAGAAAGAGAACCAAAAGTGCAAGTGGCCTATAAATTTGTAAGCATTTGCCAGCTTGTTTAGAAAGGAAATAACACAACACAAGTGAATTGGACAATACTTGTAGATATGTTTGATTAGAAGCTAACAACATCCCATCAGATGTTGGTAAGCTTTGTCTTTCATGGGTACTTTGTATTTTCCTTAAAATCCTAACCTTTAAGCTTCAATGTAGTTTTAAGATAAGATTTGACTTTTGGTCCCTTGTACACATGAAACATGGGAAAAGATAGGTAGTACTTGAAAATGACTGCCTGCAACTTTGACCAATCCTTTAATGGTGTTTTCAATAATCAGCAGATCACCATCATGCCTTTGTCTTTTGCAGATGATAAGTGCTGAGTTGCATTACTTCTTCACATAGAAAAGGAAATTGAAGGCATACATTACTCCTTACAGTTTCAATTTTGTTAATATCACACTACATTTGAGGTTGGCATCAATTAAGTGTACCAAGTTCAATGAGCAAAATGGTTAGCAAAATTTAATGGCTACATATTGGTATACCGTGGAATAACAGAATGCAAATGCTATGTTAAAAACCTCTATGATTGATTTTAGTTGATTGGAGACACAAGGAAATGAAAGAAGTAATTAATGCCAGAAAACCTTGATGACTACCTCCTCATACCTGCAGGCCAGGATTCAAATCATAAAGTCCTGCCTACCAAGAGGAATAGAAACCCATTTGCCTAAGTATGAGCACCTCCTCAAATTCCATCCGCTGACCGCTGCAGAACTCTGTGAAGCTCATCTGCCATCACTTGCAATACAACAGGTTTCTGAAGAACTGCATTCATTCCCGTTTGTAGGCATCTCTCCCACACATGATCCTCAGCACTAGCTGTCAAGGCTATAATCAATGGCCAATTCCTGCTACGAAACTTACGTATTCTCATTGCCACTTCAAATCCATCCATTTCAGGCATGTGAATATCCAAAACAACTATTCTGAAAGAATTTTCGGCATGGCTGACTGCACTAAGACATTCAAATCCAGAAGAAACAGCAGTCACTTCGCAACCCAACTTCTCCAGCAGCTTCTTGGTCACAGTCCGATTTACATCATCATCATCAGCTAGTAATACTCGAAGACCTCTGAACCTGGAGTTTGAATTTGGTTGCTCAGGGGCAATTCCAGGTGGGAATAAAGCTCTTCGCATGAATGATTGAATTGGAAACCTAAGAAGAAGTCTCATACTCTGTGCCAAACCCAGAGAGTTTGAGGATATATAGATATTGCCTTGCATCATCTGCAAATACCAGACAGACAAATTCACAATTAAAACATGTAATGTGGTAATGCATCAGAATCCTATAGAAGGCAGGAGCAGTTAAAAGACAATACGTAGAGATGAGAAAACTTTTAATTCACATCTTCAAGTACAGAGGCACGGGTCAAAGAACAATAACCTGACAAACATCTATAGTTTTCGACAATTGAAAGCCAGGACTATCTCCACAGGCCACTATTTCAAGCAATCCTATGTGCTCTATACATCCATATGGTGTCAAAAATTGTCGAATAGCTTCACTCCAAGGAAGGAATGCAAGCCTTAAATTTCTATCTATGATAAGAGTCTCAGTTTTGTCATCCAAAAAATAGCCTGGATCCTAAAAATAGACTATATTCCAGCTGATCTTAGAGAAAGCTTGAAGGCAATAAGCCACTGTTTTACTTGTTTATTTGTATGCAATCCAGAATGAAGAATTGCATAAACCAGATGAAGGAAGCCCAGTAAACCCAGCAACTTACTGCAATTACTCTAGCCAACAACTTGACACTCAAAGTATAAGACTTAGAAAATCAATCGCATAAATAACGTTAGTGGCAATAAAAGCATCATCTTGCCATACCTCAAATAGAATTGTTATCATTTTCTCCCCATTCAAACAAGGCTGAAAGTACTTGTTGACAGAACAATGCAAATTTCAGCAATAATGCAACACAAATTCAGGGTCAACCCCAAAAATGCAATAAAATAGCTGGAAATTCTTGACATGCCTTGAAAGTTCAGTGATTATACAAGGAAACACAATAATCTATTATTAATGGCAGTTCCATTTCCCTTGGATGTATCGTTATTGTTAACTAACTTTTTCGAAATGCAGTACTCAAAAGCATTGATAATAGAAAATAGAAAATGAAATGGGATATTCACCTGCACAAGCTTTTTACACATACTGAAATTCATGCTCTCCTTAACTTCATCATCACCACGTCTCCTGCCAGAAGAATGCTTGGTTGAGACTGATGCATCTGCCTGAGAACTGCCCCCACGAATGTCAATTTCAATCTTTAAGTACAGAAAATCATTCTGTGTGCTTGCTCTCAATGCATTACTTTTGTCATTCTTATCCTGACTACTGTCTGATGAAACCTGAAATAAGACAGTTCCTCCTCCACTATTGATGTCAAGTAGGTAGCCAACCATATGTAAAATCACTTGAAAAGTCCTTCTCTCATCACCAATCACTTGGTCAGGCAAAGAGCTCTGAACACCAACTTCAAAACCAAAGCCTTTATAGACAGACAAACACTTGGCAAGGCAGGAAGCTTCTTTAATCATGGAATGTAAGCTAAAAGGCCTCATATCTAGCATGAATCTTCCACTATCCTTCATTGAAATCTCCATCACATCATTTATCAAAGTTGAGAGAACGTTACTTGTCTTGACCAATGTGTCAACCACAGTCTTCTGATTGAAGTTCATATTTTCATCTTGAAACACTGAAAGTAAGCCCAAAATTGAGTGCATCGGTCTCTTCATACCATGACTCATTACTTTCTGAAAAGAGTTCCTTGCTTGGCTGGCCATCATAGCATTCTTTCTTGCCTGCTGCAGCAAACGATTCTGCTGTCCCAGTTTTTCTCTCATAAAATGAGATTCTTCAAGAACTGCAGCATGGGACAGAGCTACAGCTACCTGATCAGCAACCACCTCAACAATCTCCATTTCTGGATAGCTCCAATCCCTGGAATTCAAACTTGGAAGAACCAAAACCAGAATGGCAAAAGAAGTCTCTATTGATTGCGGCGTTCCCCCTTTAAAATTAGAACCGTGAAGCAGTGGCATCCTGATTGCTGCAACAGCACCTGCCTCATCTGATCCACTACCACTTGCGAGACCAAGTGCAGAGTCTGGCCTCAAGATTCTCACTCTTTCACTCTCTTTTATCTCCATCACATCAGGATCATTTGCTGGGATAGGACGGTTAAAGCTCCTAGAACTTGGTTTCAACTCATATGTCAAATTCATCTGTGTTCCATTATCATTTGGCATCCACACAGCACAGTTGTTCAAATCCAAAGTCTTAGAAAGCTCAACCAAAGTGGTGTATAATATGGTATCCTTATCTAGTGATTTCCTGATTTCCTGTGTTAACATTCGAACGTGGGAACTGGCTTCCTTCTTCCTCTTCATCATCCCAACCTCTTGATCTAATTCCAATACATTTTGCCTCAAGAAAACCTCCCTCACTTTCACTTTGAGTAAGAGAGGGAACAGAGTTAAAAGTGTTATCGTCGTGGCACACGAAACAAGGGCTGTAAGGAATTTGGCAATGGTGAGAGCTAACATCAACTGGAATGAGTTGGGGTGTGGACCATAATAAGTCCATGCATTGAGAAGATGAGTCAATCCACAGAGCACTATAAAGGCTATAAACTGAACGAGGACCCATTTGAAGGGGATATTCGAGCAACTAATGAAGTAAAGCAATTCAATAGGTATAGAAAAATATGCCACAGCAATCAAGAAATCACTCACCCTCTGGCACTCTAAAATGCTATGTATGCTCCAAAAGCCCTCATCATCACAACAATTTGGATACTCATTATCAACGGTAGAGGCAGAGACCGAGATCACGAAAAGAGAAATCAACAAGCCAAGAGCTAATGCTCTTAACATTGCCACTTAGGTGAGCACTTGTTCATTCCCTAGTAAAGGTCAAACTT
Source organism: Corchorus capsularis (assembly GCA_001974805.1). Lineage (NCBI taxonomy): Eukaryota > Viridiplantae > Streptophyta > Magnoliopsida > Malvales > Malvaceae > Corchorus > Corchorus capsularis. Next base: position 49,668 of record AWWV01011499.1, read on the forward strand.
CCATACCCCCACTACTTAGAAATTTTATATATATAACTAAATAAAGAAGATGCAACTGCCTCAAATATACTTTTATAGCCAAAAGCTCAAATATTCATTTCTTCAAGCTAATTCCTATAAGAATCAATCAAATCCGATATGTAGCAATTCAAGATCTATAAAAGTACCCACCTTCTTCCATTTATGCAAGCAGCATCCTTTTACCATATCTCAAGATCTAAAACACCCCATCAGCTCCAAACTCCAAAAAAAGTCAATCTTTCTTTTCATTCCCTGCAATCAAAATTCTCTGTTTCACATCTCTCCACAAGGGAAAGAAGAAACGAATTCTAAAAAAAAGAGAAGACTTCTAATAAAACTTGAAACTTTCTTCAAGTGAACAACAAAAATCTCAAGGAAACCAACACTGAGAATCAAACCAGAGATCAAAGAGCAGAGGTAGAAAAGAACAGACCTTGAGGCAGAAAAAGCTCCACCAATCTCAATCAACACCGAAAAGAAGATGTAAAAAATAAATATCTTAATCAACTTTCCAAGTGAAAACAACAAATACCCAGTTTCCCAATTTTCCACCTTTTCCCAAATTCAATCAAACAACACCCTCTACTTTTTGCTTTGTCAAACAAGATCAACCAAAAGAAGATAATAATACTCTAAAAAAGAAATCTTTGCCTTTAAACAAAGCTTTCTTAAAGGTTTCTTATAATGAGAAAAGAGCAGAAGAGGGATTGAAGATAGTATGAAACTGAAACATCTCCCTCTGGCTCTTTAGATTGAAAGAAATGTTTGACAAAAGCAGACTTTGAGAGAGAATTTTGTCTTAAAAGTTACTGTACTAAAAAATAGAAATTGTAGGAACTGCCCAAAGGACAACATGACCCCAAAATAAGGAAAGAAAAGAGCTTACATACACTTGCAACGTGAGGGACCCAAAGTTTTATGTGAAGAGAACCTAGACACTCTCTTCCCCTGTCACATAAATTTTACATTATTTTTTTCCTTTTAATATTATTTATCTTATAGTATGATCATAATAAGACTAGATTTTGTATTGATTATATTATATATATATTAATTATCAATTATTATGATAAAATTTTTTATAGTGAGAATCTCATTATTTATATTCTTTAAAATTGACTTACATAGAATTCGAATTCAAAACCGGAATGAGTTCGTTTTTGGTGCTAACTCACTATATCTAGTAGTCATATTGAGATTCAATAATTTAAGTGTTGACTCGTAACTTGGAGAAATCTCTTTCAACATGTATTTTCTCCATTTACAAGAGTCAAATTCGAGATATTATTCTTTTACTCAATCACACAAACAAATTTCTGATATATTAATTATACTTTTTGTTATAGTGAGAATATTATAGTACTATAGACCAAGGAAAACTTAGTCAATAGCGTGTAATGAAATCTTAATTTCAATTTCAATGATGTTGATTTCAAATTTTAATGATTTCATTTCATGTCCAAAAAAAGAAAAATGTAAATAGATTAATCATGTAAAAAGGATGTTAGCTATAAAAGGTTGTATGAAAATTTAATTTATGAGAATATTTAAAGATAAATTGGAGATATTAATTTATGATTTCTTGGTAAAAAGTAGTTGCAGTTGTAAACTTGTATGGCATAATTTTATTTTTTTCTAAAAAAAAATTCTATTCTTATGACCGTCCGATTGGTTTGATAGGAGATCGGACGGTGTAGATGAATGGGACGGATTTGCTGATGTGGCAATATTGACAGTTAATGAATCGGAGGCGGTTAAGAGATTGAGAAATGGACGGGTTGGAGGAGGAACACTAACCACGTGGCGCACGTGATGTTGATGTGGGCATTGATATTTTTTTTCTTTGGAAGGGGGAAGGGAAGTGTGTCCGTGGGGCAGAGGATATTTTTGGATAATGCAAAATTATTTTAAAATTTTGTGGAATATTAATAGATCTGGAAAAATATCTGCAACAGTTTTTTTAATTTTATTTAATACTTCAAAAAAATTAAAATCATTTTATTTTTTTCCATAATATTTTTATTTTTAATATTGAAAATATGCACCACACTTTCCTTTTCCATGAAGGAAATGATAGTGCACTAACATGACTCAATAAAAGAAGAGCTTTTAGTTCAAAGCTAATGACAATCACTTACCATCAGAATACAAGTTTGATTCTCTGAAAGCGCATTTTATGAAGATTTTAACTTTTCATATTTTCGGGTCAAAAAATATTGATCTAGGACCAATAAAACCTAACAATGTCCTCGATTGAAAAAAAGAAAAGAAAAGTCTTGAATCCAATTAGAGTCCGTCAATGCCCAAAGTTTTGTTTTATCACACATTTTTGTGAGGATTTTAACCTTAGTCAAGAAAATATTGATCTCAAATCAAATATTGGTAATTGGTAATATGAACTTCAATGGACTACTTCAAGGCTTAAGGGAAAGTCTCTTCTCTCTTTAGTTTTGAAATTAGCATGGAATGCATATTGCTATGGCATTTGGAGGGAGCACAATACTTGCATTTTTCAGCGGAAAATGCATGCACACTGTTGAGCAGTCTTTCCAACTTATTGCTGAATCTATCAGGCTTAGATTACTTGGTCTTAAAAATGTTGCTAAAGATCCTATCAATATTTTCATTTGTAATAGTTGGCATTTGCAACTAGATTGATAGTTGTTTCCTTTGTAAACAACTTGAGTCATTTGTATCAGTTTTTGTAGCAGTTCTTATTTCCTGCTACTCTGGATGGATAATAACATATTTATCCGAAAAAAAAAAAAACCTAACAATGCCTCGGTTTAAAAAAAAAAGTCTTGAATCCAATTAGGGTTAGAGTCAGTCAATGCCTAAAGTTATGTTTTATCAGGGATTGTTTTACTTCTTGCAAAACAGTAGAAACTTTTTTTGAAAGAAAACAGTAGAAACTAGTTGAATAGAATTGTTTAATCTTAAAAATAGTGGTTGTATATTCTCTAGTCAAATGTCTTAAGATTTGTTTGTTTACTTGGAGGAATCAAATCCTTCTCTACCATTTGCCCCTTTTCTACAAGAACATGTCAAAGCACAATTATTCTATTCACATTGACATTGTACAAAATGCCATTGTCTAACAAACCAATGAGTGACAAATGAGAAAAAAAGAAAAGCATGGAAATATAATTATTCTTGCAACATCTATTGACTAAAATTATGATATGAGAGCTAAAAGATGCCAAAAATTGCCACACTTCCAAGTAAAATCTCAAACCTAATACATTTTTTTTTTCTCTTAGGAGTGGGAACAACAGACATGATTATGAAGGGCTTTGAACAATTAGTAATTTGGAAAATTAGCCTAATGCCCTAATCCATCCACCCATCCATCCCCCATTCCCCTAACCCAGAGAAGATTTCATGTAAACTCGAAAGCAACAAAGAAAATTAAATTATCAGCAATAATAGGTGAAAAGCATTTCAACAACTAAACAAAGAAACTAGGATTCTGAAAGGCCATCTCCTTACTTTATGGTGCATACTCTAAGAGTAACGGGCCGACCTGTACAAGTATATCATATTACACTCCGGGAAACGTGCAAGGAGTTGTACACTATTCGCTCTTTTGTTAAAAAAGGTTGTGGATTTCAGATATCTACGGGAAAACAGCAATTCATTCATGGGACTGTAATCTAATCTGCCATCTGATCATAGTCACCGTTTTCTGGAGAGTGATGAGCTCCATGACCTGTTTTTCCTGCAATAGATGTTAAGTTTCAGAATTTGCTTGCTGTATGAGCATGCATGCATATATGCATTCACAAGATACTAACCTGTCAACTCAAAACCAGTTCTATCATCTAGACCACTCCTCCAGTCTGTTGTCCGAGATGCCAGATGCATCCCCCGTGGTTGCATCATGAAATGAGTTCCTCCGAAACCATGATCATCGTTTCCCCCCATTGGATTTCTTCCTGAAGTTTCAAAAGCTGAGCGAAACCCCATATTAGATACTGAAGTCCCCGCAACTGGAGATGGCAACTTGCTGCCAGAGGCATCACTCTTTGAACCAGCACTAACATCCTTCTTGTTGTCAATCATAAATGTACCAACAATAACCTGTAGATAAAATAAAATGTTGTGCCTTCAACATAAAATAGTTGAAAAATAAACATACTTAAAGAAAAGGAATCTGCTAGCTCTTTTTATTGTTTGCTCTCATGGCAATATCAATGATAAAATCACAAGTCAAATATGGATTTATAATATTAGTTTAAAGACTGATGCATCTAAGCACATATTGGCTCAAAGGTAGATGCAATGCATCCATTTACCCACTTTTTCGATTCAAATAGCAATAACACCAATACCTGAACTGGACCGGCAGCCTTCAGAGGTCCACCAACACCTCCTCCAATAATTTGACCATCTGCACTTGATAGACATACACTGAGCCCACCAGTCCTCCCACCAATTTCAGTCCGTACGTAAGATCCAGATAGTGAAATGATCTCAAACCGGCCCTAATGTCAACAGGGGAAAAAATCTTATTTAACAATACTAAATAAGCATATTCTTGGCAAACAACTTTTATCAAGTTCTCTCAGAGACGACAATGTGGAAAATAAAACTAAAAAATGAGCAACAATATGAGCCTTTTAGGCATATCAGCATTGCAAGCACATCAGAATAAGTTGCTTTCATATACATAGAACCCGGAAAGATTTAGCTGATACTTATAAGTAGCATAATATGTGTAGCTGCCTCTCTGTTATTTCCTAATTTCATGAGAGAGCTAAGATATGCCCAACCTTTGTAATTACAATCAGCTCATGTAAACAACAGAACCTGACCATGAGTATGGAAAATTTGTTTAACCCAATTGGAGAGTTATGTTGTTATCAGCAACCTGGCATTGCTAGATTAGTGTCCTTCAAAAGCAGAGGAGTAAGCTTCCTATTAGTTAGAATTAATAAACCTTTGGATTACTGGCTTAGTGTCCTAAGCAAGCACAGGGCTAAACTTCCTCTTAGTTTGGATTACGTGTCCTTATTCACTTTGTTTTAAGCCCCACCAACCAACCTGAATTTCCTCGCAAACTTTATCATTTGTCTACAATAAACAACAATTTTCTAACCTTACCTTTAAAAAAAGGAAATCCTCTCACAGCTGTTGGAAGTAATGTGGTTTTTTTCTAACAAAACTTGATTAAGTTATATCTACTTCTATTCCTTTAAAGATTGAAGGATATGGTTCCAATTCAAAGATTACAGAATGTTTAAACATTATGTTGTCTGGTTCATATTAAATAATTATGACAAAAAGCGAAAACAAAAGCAATTACCTCATATGCAATGTTACCGCCTGATGTTGCTGGTTGGCGGAGAGAAGCATTAGAGATCGAACCAGATGCAGACAAAATACATATTTCACGCTTGCTTTGTTGCATGAACATCATTATTTTTTGGGCCACATCCTGTTTAGATCAATAAATCACGTTAAGTGCAATAAAATAACTCGATTCATACATTAGAAACAATTCTTGACCTAGCATGGTAAATATAGTACAAGAATCAAGACTTAATCATAAACAAATGGAACAATAATAACAGTAAAAAAAAAGCACTTGTAACATTGTTTATCATGTTCAAAAGCACTACATCAAACATCTAGAATAGCCAAGACAGCAAAAATGGACAAGGGATGCTTTGACAAAGGTGGGTTGAGATAATCTGCACAAACCTCCTATCATCCACAAGATGACCAGGAAAAAGTAAACAAATGGCTGTCTAAGCACTGACAACTTAGAACTAAGTAAAACCACAATAAACCATCTTACATGCCCACAATACATGAACTCCCATCTCTATAACAACTCTAAGGTCCAAACAGGAAAATCAAAGACAAAATGCAAAAAGAAAAAGAAAACCTACTGAAAAATATCAGAATTATTCTCATGTAAATTTCCACAATGGCTATCATGGCCTTAATTTGTTCTTAAAAGGAACATCATAATACTGACAAAATTTAGGGATTTATCAGAAACATAATGGTACACTCTAAAAAGCTTTCTCATTTACAGCTTTTTGCCACTGGTGTTTTTTTCCATGTTCTCTTCTAATTTAACAATTTTGCCTGCAACTAAATCATTGATATTCTGGCTTTAAAATAGATTACTGGTAGCATCTACAAATACAGCATTATCAATGGGACATTCTATATGACAATGCTACTTTAAGATGCAACAGAAGTATAACTATGTACATTTTCTTTCAAAAAAACACGAGGACAACTGTTTGAAACTATTGGAGCATGCAAAAATCACATTTTGACGGCTTAGATAAAGTTTCAAGGACCAAAATTGGTACAAATAGACATCTGTTACCAAAGGATAAGTATAACTGCTGTTACCACAAATGGAAAGTATTAATAAAGCTTCCAAGAGTAATGAGCACAAATACCTCTCCCGCAACTACATTGATAACATGTGGAGTAAATCCTTGACCAGCATTGCCTGCAACGATTAGATGGATGCAAGAGAAACAAATGAGTATATAATTGAGACTGCAAACCAAATAGAAGCAAATGATAACTCAACCTACTTGATGATAAATAAACGGCAAACAACTGCATGACATGTAATTCTCTTTTTCTCTATTACTTATGTCACCAAAACAATTTGAATGTATGATGCATAATTTATTATACAACCAGTTTCCTCTGTCTAGAGCAGTATCAGCCACCATTAATTAGCAATCAACATGTACAAACTCGATTGTGTTTGAATTTGATTTTGGTTATGAAACCAAAGCTACAAAGAAACATGCAGATACCATCATCGAGTGGAAAGCAGATCCGTTGAACTTTATAGCTGAATCAATGCAACCATTCATGTCGCTATTGCACTTAAAACAGTAAAGAGTTTGCGAAGGTATAGGAAAAGGAACACTGAGGAATGAACCAACAAATTAATACAGCCTAAGTTTTTGAATTCAAGGCCCTTCACAAAATTTTACAACAGAAGCAGTAAGAAAATAATTGGTTCACAGCAATCAAATAACGGCAATGGATCATAATGCAAAGGATCCAAAAACTTAATTTCATAAATGTGCAACAAGATCTGCACAATTCATCAAACTCAACAGAGGATACAAATTAGTGGGAAACTAATTTCAAAAGCAAAGCAACCACATAGAGCAAAACAAAGGCAAAGGTTCATTCACAATACACTCCAATCAATCTCAATTTGCAACCTGACCCTCAAATCCACCAAGTTCAAGAATAGGGTAGCAGAAAAATAGAATTTTTGTAAAAAAGACCCATCCAGAGCAAACAAAGGCACAGATTTTTACAAGAAATGCACCAAAAACACCCTCAATTCCAAGAAACATGCAAAATTTTTTACAGGCAAAGAGACCTGTTTTCCCCCGAAAAGCACGCACACAGAGCAAACAAAAGACAATGCTTTCCATACAATGCACCAAACACCCTCTAAATTTTCAACAAATTTGCAACAAAACCCCGCAAAACCATCAAATTCGCCAGAAGGGTAACCAAAAGTAACAAAATTTAATCAAAAACACCCACCTAAAGCAACCAACTGAGACTTCTTAGAAGACCCAGAGAGCGAACCACCGCCGCCACCAAGACCCAACTGCTGCTGTTGCTGCTGTTGTTGTTCCCTCCGTTCCTTAGAGGTGGACGACGCCGTCTTCTTAGCGGCCAAGGCCTGCTCCGGCGTGCCATACTTCCTCGGCCTCCCTCTCTTCCTCCTGGCTGGCTCCAACGGCGACGTCACGGCCGAAGGGACGGAGTGAGGGTACACCATGTGGTGGGACCCTCCGCCGTCGTTCGGTGGAAGAAGCCCATTGGTCGGTGACGGAGTGGTGGTGACAGTGGTGGTGGTGTTGGTGAAGTAGTGTTGTTGGGTTTCATTGGGTTCCATTGGCTTTTGAGGTTTTAGAGAGAGAAAGAGGAAAAAAAAAACTTCCAAGGATTTTTTTAATTTTTTAATTTTAGTTTATAATTTGCTTTTTTGGTTATGGCTTTTTTCTTTTTTTTAGGGATTTTTTATTTGGGGCTGAGGAATATGGGCCGTTTGATGAGAGTTTAGATTGACTTTTTGATGTTTGACTGCTGAAACATATATATCTCCATTAACGGATTAGTTTATTTTGTTTTTATTTAGGGTTTTAGATTTTTGTTTATTTGGGGGTCTTTTTTAATTCGTTTGTTTGGGTTTTTTTTTTTTTTTTTCTATTGGGGACTGACAATGTTTGGATTCTGGAATCCATTTCTTTATATGGGTATAAAGTGATTCTCTCATTCAATTGGACAATTTGCCCCTTACCCTAGATACCCAAATGCCCAACCCACCTTTCTATTATTGTTTTACTTTTTTTTCATCTTCTATTGCATTTTTTTATTTTATTATGAAAATTTTGATTGCTAAAATCAAGCTTTTTTACCATAATTTTAGAAATGATGATTACCTTGTTGCTTCAAATCTACTTGGTATCCATTTTAATTTTTTTTATGAACTTTCAATATTTAGCAGTCATATTGAGTTTTGATTTATCCGGAATCAACTTGTATGGAATTCTGGATTGATACGTATGAATCAACTTGTATGGAATTCTGGATTGATACGTAAGTTATAACGTATCTAGTTATCTTTGGCAAAATAGATTAGGTAGTTGTAATGGTTATTATCATACCGAAAATTGGTGTTTGTTATGGCAACTGAAAACGTTAAAGAAGAAAAGATAATTTGGCTGAAAAGCCTTCCTACTATTCCAAAATTTTCAATTTCATCACCTTTCCTCTTATTGCATTCAATTCAGACCCTAACCAATGGTTTTGGCCTCATTTGAACTCTTATTTAACAAAACTAATCAAGTGATGTGGCCAGAAGAAATGCCTATTAACTTGATGCCAAAGTGGATTTTTTTTGCCATGTGGCCTGAACCAAATAAAAAAGTTGCTAAGACGGCATTTGGTGCCGAATTTAGCAGCAGCAGCTATGTAAGTCCAAGAGTTAGCCTTCTGTGAATCAGTGAATGTGCATTATTTCTTGCCCAAAACAAGAAGAGTTGGAATCAACAGACATTTTTTACTGAAATGAACAAAAATACAGGGAAATAGTGTCATAAGACATTGCATATTACTACATATAGTGTACAAAGACATAGGGGAAGTGGTTCCTATCAACAACATTCAACATTCTTGTAACAGATTGAAACATCTGTTCATGTTCATATGCTCAGGCATCATCTTTTGGTGCATCTCCATCGGTAGTCTGAGTCTCTTTCGTAGATGGCGAAGAATGCAGATTCTTAAGTTCCTCTAACTGCACCAAATAAGTACTAATTCAGAATAACTAGCTCTAAAGAACTAAAGAAGTTGATCTGGGGATAAGTGGGGTGTTCGAATTAAAATGAATGAACGACTTCAAGGAATAACATTAACAATGCTTTGCTTCCACATTATAATCTAGAACCAGCTCAACCGGCATTGAAGTCTAGGGAGTGAGATGAAAGCAATAGATGCTTTGGGACACTAATGTCAGAGTAAATATATACACCTACCTTGTTGCTCCCACTCAAAGGAGAAGCGTTTATGGTGAAAATGTTTGGTAGGATGTCATTCATAAAAGCAAGACAGTAAGTAGCTCATTGTGAAATTCAATGCGATAACACAACAAGATAGACCGGAAACTGGAATTTCCGATGCCAAGGTCGAAATTTTCTGTAACAAGACTTCAAGAGGTGTACAACTCAATAGGAAAAGACATACAACAAGGCAACAAGCATTATCTTCTTGGAATTCAAACTTAAAAGAGTTACTTATTTCTAAGAGATATCTATCAAGGCATATATGCTTTATTCTAGGACCTGTTAAAATCATATGTATTTCAAAAACATTCAATAGTAACATTTTAAAAATAAATTAAATCATACCTCTTTGCAAGTCTCCTCATGCTTCTGCAGTAGCTCATTATACTTTGCCTGCATATCTGATAGCTCAGCTTGTAGTTTTTCATATTCAGATGCAGTTGGACCCCCTAATTTTTGTTGAACAAACCTTGTAAAAAATGAAAAAATTAAAATAAAATCTCAGCATTAATATATTGAAATGAACATTTATCTGATATATGTAAGCCACTGAATAGAAAGAGAAAAAATAAGTGTGGACACTCTGCAGAACATGAAAATACCAGTTGGAAAAAATGGCAAGATTCTAAGATCTGGGTTACAGAGATTCTACCAAAATTAAGAACACCAAAGAACAATAGTTATAACAATTTCTCACTTGTTCTGAAACTGAATTGGGGAGAAATCAATCCTATTCATTAATTTAATTTGGACTACTATAGATCTGAAAATACAGAATTATAGAATTCTCAATTCTGAAACTTACTCAAGGGCTGATGATGGCTTCTCATTCTGTTCATACAATGCAACCAAAACTACAGATAAAGAAAAATGAAAATCAATCAAATTTCCCACATCAAGAAAAACAAGAAAACAAACAGATAAGAAGACAACCTTTGGTGAGAGCATCAAGAACTCCACTGGATTCAAGGTACTTCCTAAAAGCTTCTTTTTTTGCTTCTTTTTCCTAAATCCATAAACTGGGTAGTTAATATTTCTGACAAAAAACAACAATTGAGAGTAATGAAACCGACATTCATCATTCATGCAATGCAACTGAATTAAACTAAACTAGGAAGTCTTAAAGTACTAAGTTAAAGTCGACATTAAAACTGAACAAAACTGAACCTCTTTATATCGCATCATTATCTTTGGAAGCTGCTGCTTTCACTTCTCTGGCTGGATGCTGGAGCCAGGTCCCTTTTGGTAGTTTGGTTTCTGGTTGGTGATTCTTGATTAATGTAAGTTTTAATGAATTGCAGTTAAAGAATTTTTTTTTTTTTTGGCAATAAATTGCAGTTAAAGAAATTAGAAAATAGAAATGTAAGAAACAAACAAACAAACACATGCTGGGCCTTCCTTCATGTCTTGTTTCAGTGGTTTAGTTACCACTTGAGAGTTTTGTGTAAAGTTAAGGTTTCCAAGTTCAGTCCAACTATGGTGGTGGCCGGTGGGTGCTTTAGAGTTTGGGCTCTGCTCAGCCCATTTATTTAGCTCTACAAAACTCTGCATTTTTAATCTAAATAGTTTCTGTTTGGTTTAACCGAGTATACCAAAATCTTATTGACTCAGAAATTAATCCTTTTTATGTTAAATAAACTTTTCAAAACATTTATGAATGATTGAATTTGTATTCTTGCCTTAGAAGATAGAGCTTAAAATTAATCCTTTTCGATGGGGTAGTATAATATGTCAAATCTTTCAAAATATTTATGGATGATTGAATTTGTATTCTCGCCTTAGATTTGAAAGCTTACATGATTTGCTTTTTTAAGGAAAAAATTGTCGAAGTTAGATTTAATTTTTTTTTTTTGGTGAAAACACGATAGAGTTTTATTAATTAATCAGGACAAAACCATGAGGGAAAGAGACTCCTCTCGTATCACAAATAGTCTTCACCAACCAATCAGCACAAAAGTTCCTTTAGTATGTTGTAATTCATATCTCGAGTCTCTATTCAGCGAAGTGTCTAATGTCCGCAACAATACCTCCAAGTGGATAAAAATTGGATCAACTTAGTTTGATTCGGGTCTTGACCCATGGAACAATAAGGGAAAAAGAATCAAAAGGACAGTGCAATATTTTGAGAAAAATAATTTCATATTAATATCAAATTGTATTCTTTTTACACAATTTTTTTTTGAGTGTACATTAAAATCTTATTACGATCAGAATAATTTCTTATATGCCCAAACATCTTACGAGAATCCAATACAAACTAAGAAATAAACTAATTATAAACTAAACGAACAAATAAATAAACAAACTACTAAACCCACATTCTGTGGGATTTGAACACAAGACCTCACGATTCAGGCACAGTGCACTCACCAGTTGAGCTAACAACTCGGGTGCTCTTTTTAAACAATTTTGACCACTAACAGAATCCTTGTACAAATGAAAACAATTACAAAAAGGAATTTGCTGCTTGCATCAATCTTCTTCTATAAAGGCCGAAATTTCTCTCCATAGCCGTTGGGGTTGCAATCTGATCTTATAGATAGCTTCCTGCCAATCACTTAATTTGCGCTGCGGGCTGCAATAAGAGCTCGGTGTCATTATTATGTTAATAAAAAATGGCTCGGTTGTATTTACGGGTTCCCCGGTGAAATATGTTGGCCTAGCCGAAACAATGAGAGGGTATCTAAGAATAAAAACCAATGAAACTTGAAGGGCAACTCCAAACCAAAATTGGAAAGGAAATCCAATTAATAATGGGATTTACTAAATTAATTAGACAATTCTATCTATATATTACAACCGAACAAGGCTAATATAGTGCACATACAAACTATTTAGATATTGTTGCTAAATTCGTCGCCTAAAGTTGCTTGCATTGAAGTCCGGATCGATTGAGGAAGAATTCTCAAGCGTCAATTTTAGCTTAGACATTCGACTTTGATACTCATTGGTATGTTTTAATTTATACTTTTTATACTTATTATTATTATTATTATTTAGGTTCTTACATCGATTTTGATCCTATCTTCATTGATTTCTATATTAATTATAGTTTATAGTTTCAATTAATTAGCTCTCATCTATGATGATTCACAAAAGTATTTCCTTTTCCAACTTCCAACTTTTCTGTTTGTGATGAAATTTGCTTTTGATTGTGGGAGGATTATAATTTATATATTATATTAATTACAGTTTGCTTTGCATAGATATATATGGAGAATTTGGATTCCGAGCAATCACACAAGGAGTTGGTGAAGCAGGTCGGCTGCGATGCTTACGATTTCGTTGAGAAAATAGTTAGGCCTCCCCAATCTCTAAGTGAATACAGCTCAGACACTGATTTGATTGACCAGTTTTGTTGGGGACCTGAGTTTCAATCCTACCAAAGCACTGAAAAGGCAAAAAATACTATCATGAGTGTCATCAAGATAGTGATTGATGATATTGATACAAGCTCATCTCAGGCTCGGCCAAGCGCAACGCACCAAAACCCTCTTGGCTGAAAGGTTTCGATGCAGAAGACAAGTAGACAGCTGCAGGAATCTTACTGTTATTTTTTTGCAATTTTTGTTAGCAATGGGACCCTTTGATGATTGCACATGATCCGATGAAAGTGCGAGGGTATTTCCCTTATATATGTAATCCTTTTTTTCAACAGAATATCAGGAAGAAATATTCTCTTTGTCTATCAATTTCTTTTCTATTCCCTATCCTTCTGTTTTCTCTCCCTACCTCGTCTGTCTCTTCCTATCAGATATCAACTTTGGGAATTGGGAGAGTTAGATCGACGTTTAAACCAGAAGATATTCTTATAGACTCATATGATCAGCTTTATATATCTGTAGATCCTATTCCATTGAAGTTTCATGAATTACTTGACGAGCAAGCCAAATTCGATATCTACCAAGAACCTTTAAACTGTCTCAAAGCTTCATATGTGTTTTGGTGAAGCTAAAAGAAATACCAAAAGATCTTGCTCATCTAATGTTAACGATTTCAAGACTTTCCAGTAAGTTCTTACTAGTTTCTTCTTCTTTTTTCTTTTTACAATTTTTATATGCTTTTTATTTTTCTTAATTTATTTATTTTTTATTTTATTTTATTAGGAGTAGGAATGGTCGTCGTCCTTCCTGTTGGAGCAACTCGAAGTTTTTTAATGTAATACTTTCCATGAGATCTCTAACTAGGAATAACGATGCTTGTGATGAGCTTATGATTTGGATAACTTCTATGGTGTTGAGGTTCTAAGGATGGTTAAAATGTTGTTTCCATTATTTCTCCCAAGATAATCAGTGCTTCTTTTGTTGCTTGTAAAAGAAGCTTTTTAGATTAAATGTTTATGTAAGTTCACCAATAAGAACAAACTTATGCTATTTCACTTTAAAATTAAGAAAAAAAATTGTCAGAAAAATTACACAATATAAGATCAAAAGAGAACAATATATTCTTCAAAAAAGAAAAAAAAATGTGAACAATATAGTTAGAGAGACATCCTTTGTTAGTGTCTAAAAAAGAGAGATCATTGAAACAGCCATGTGGAAACCGCCAAGAAAGGGAGCATAGCAACCAAGCCATAGTTCACTAATGACTCAACATATTCAGCATTCTGCAAATTCTTAAGGAATGTGCTCCATGGACATTTATTATCACCTTGTTGACCCTGCAAAAGTTGCGGAAGCCACCGGTTATAAATCAAAGCAAGTTAAGATAATTAAAAAAAGGGATGGTAAAAATGAATCACCTCTGTCTCTATATTGTGAATTTCATCATCTTCTTTAATGTTTATTAACGTTCTTCTCTCGTCATGACCAACTGACTGATCCAAAGATATTTTGGCTTCAAACCTGCCAGAATCCTTCCTTGAAAGGGCCTTGTACGCTACATCGGTATGTATTGTTTCCATGACTGAGCCAAAGAAATTTGTGACAGGTACCTAGAGAGAGAGAGAGAGAGAGAGAGAGAGAGAGAGAGAGAGAGAGAGAGAAGCATATACTTGGTTAAAAGATGCTTTGATGTTAGGAACTAAACATAACAGCTCATAATTAAAAGAGGTGTTGAGATGTTTCAATCATTAGAAAGCATCAGCAACAATAGTACAGCACAAGATCCTTAATAATGAGAAGCTAGTTACTGGCTATAGGCATTTAAGCCTTGAAACTTTTACAGAGAATTATGGAGAAGCAAAATGTACCAAGCATCTCAAGACAGATGAAACGGCAAGATAAATATAAAAACAAATTTGGGACCTCCATACCTCCTCCAAACGCCGTTGGTATAGGTCTCTCCGGTAGTATGCGGTTGACATCAACATATTTGGATTGTAAGAACTAAAAAGACTGCAAAATAACCACAAAAGTTCAATGTGCAGATCTTAGTTTTAAGAGATAAAATGCTTCGAGGAAGTGATAAAAACGTATAAAAGCATAGACAATTAAGATGGATGAGGGCGAAAATTTCAAATAGCGAAAGAAAACTACAATATGAGAGGGTTTTGTATACTAAATAGAATAACATATCAAATATTGACAGGAAAAGCTCAATACAAGGAATCTTCAGTGCGAAGGTAAAAGAAGTCATCTCAGTAACATAAATTCCTATGCTTACATACCTGCTCAATGAGGCTTTGTCATATATATTTAACCTCTCAAAGAAAGCAAGGGTATAATATGTGAAACGATCAACAACTGATACACCAACCTGTATCAGAGGAAGAAGTGAATAAGAAAGAAAGCCAGGGTCTCTGGTGTCCTGTAACTAGGAAGCAAAGTATTTCCAAAACCCTGATACTAAAATAATAACTTACAATCAAACCAAACAAAAAGATCTTAGGTACTGGATAATTACATTCATTTAGGGCATGCTATTTAAAAGGCGCTAAACTGCTCAAAATTGATGGACAATTCCTGTATCACTTACATCAGAATCCAAGTGATGTGAGTATGAGTTCTCTCCTTTCATGCTACTTCCAATAGCCAAAACACCAGGGGATTGAAGCTGCCAAAGAGAGGAAAAGGTTTTCAATTTGATATCAGCTAAAGCACATTTGTAATGCCTTGAAACATAGATTAGAAGTTTCAGAATGTCAAATCTGTAAGTAACCAAAAACAGTCTTTTGACCAATATACACACTTTCCACAAAATAAACGATTAAAGAGCAATATTCCAATAAAACATGCTTTTGACCAATATACACACTTTCCATATATAAACCAATTGAAGAGCAATATTCCTATGAAACATGCATAAATTTATGGTTAGATAATAGATATAAAAGGATGTGATATTTAAAGAACTAATTTGAAGTAGATTAAAAACCTGATTAAAGAGAGTAGCCGCTTGACAAGTGTCCACCATTATCAGCAACTCCTTAAATCTAAAGTAGCAGCATCATCAACAGCACACAAGCCCATTGTTACATGGCAATAAGAAACTATAATCCATCAGCAAGGTGCATATAAGCAAAATATGGTAAAGTTACTACCTACAAGTAACTGATACTTTTCCCCCAAAAGGCAAGTCTAGCACTTATCTATTAACCACTTTAAAATTCTGGGAGAACTACATTTTAACAGTAACCTTCAAAAGCCATACAACTACCACTTCTACAGCTTTATAGGAAAAGAACTGAAAGAAAGGAGTTAAAACAGTAAAGTTTTCTCACCTAAGCTTTTCCTTCATCTGTTTAACAGCATCAGCTAAATCATGACTCTGTAGCTCTTCTGAGTCTTGAAACTTTAAAAATTCATCACCTCCATGCCCTGTCATGTATAGAAGAATGTGGCTTCCTTCATCGCTCAAAAGGCGCTTTGACCTTGGAACAGCAGTCTCATGACGTCCAGTTAAAACACGCAAAAAGTTTTCCACTGTTACTTCATAACCTCGATAATCTACCTGGGTGATTGAAAGTAGGACAAACCAACACTAGTGACAAAACCCTTCAAGCACAATGTAATGCAAGCAACAATATGCTCCTAATGGAACACCTAATAGAATCGAAGTCGGGTACCATGATCAGAAGGGGTCCACCACAGTTGGTGTGGAGCAATGGCGTAGTACCAAAAAGGAAAATATTGTCCTCCCACCCTCACCCCAAGAAGAGTAAAATTGTCAGTGCTCACAGAAAACTAACCTCAACATTATCTCCATAAAGGTTAAGTCTATGGTTCTCATTGTTGAAAACTTGAGCAGGGTACTTGTTTCTAGAGTTGCAAGCCATGTCATCTGCAAGCATGAGTATTATCCTCTCATCAGGTATTCCTAGCCGCTTAACTGTCCTGGAAATCCAAGTTAACAGAAAAATCAAGCAGGAAAAAATTGAAAAGTGTAGCAGAAGAAAACAAAAACATGGCAGCTGCCCAATTACCTATACAATGATAACGTGTTGGCCATATGTCGATAATTAAACCTGAATGAAAAAATATCAAGAATTAAAATCTCCAAAATGCAAGATTTTCTATTGTGCCGTTGGTGCTCGACTTTGACATCAAATAACAACAAGTTTAGTACCTTTTACACTTTAGCAGAGAGAATATAGTAGCCAAAGGGCCAACTAAAATAGAGTCTAACTTGGCCTCTCAGTTATCAAAATAAAGGTAAGAGATGATAACTAAAGAAGTAGCATGTCTGATGAAACATATGACAGACTACAGAAGATCCAAGACTGAGAAATGGGAGATATGGACGATAGACCACCGCCATTACCAAATTTGGAACATGAAAAATGCATTTCTAAGGCTTTTATTTCAAGTTTTCAAATACTATCAAGAATTTCAACTAAATCCCCATCATCCTTGAGCCTTTTACAAATCAACAAATTGGGAATAGCTCCCAAGCATAAACAAGCTGAACCAAATAAGAAAGCTGATAAGCCATAGCATCTAATTAAGAAACTTAGTACTCTGAAAACCAGTTGGTTCACCATTAACATCAAGTGAAAAGAATAAGCAAGGAAACTAATCTAATACCAAAAGAAAAACCAGTTTCTGCATGAGTCAAAGCGAGGCAGAATCTCATAATATCAAACTTATGAATGACAGTATAAACCTACAAAGCTACCGGGTTCCAATATTCAACCGAATAGATATCAAATTAGTATCTAAAGAAGCTCCTATCTTCATCTCAAATGCAGAGTAATGTCAAAGAAATGTAGCAAGTAATCAAATCAATCAAAAAAACTCAAGAAAATGCAAATGGGGATTATCCTAATTATTCGAAAAAACAACATGGACAAAATGGGTAAGATTCATTTGATCCTAAAACTTTTTGGCCAAAAAAAATTTTGATCCTAAAACTCAATAAAGGAATAAAAAGAAAAAAAAAGTGGGTAAAATAATGTTCTGGTTTGATTTATTACCAGAAACGAGAGGTGCAAACTAAAACAGCCCAGTTGTTAGTATGCATGGTGGCTTCGGCGGGAGAAGAATATGCAACCGAACTGTAGAGAAGTAAGCATAAGAACAATAGCAATAACCGGAAAAGTTTCTGGGAATTGATTAAAGTTCCCATCTTGAATTCCAAGCGATTTGCTTTCAAGCTTTTCTTTCCCAATTCAGTCTCACTAATCAGAGGCCAGAAATTTCAAGTCTTGAGCAAAGCTTGGAGAAGCAACAGAGAAAAGACGACGATCTGAACGACGTCGTTTAAAGTTGGACTTCTTTTAGTAGTAATTGTAAATAAACTCTGTTCTCGGATCAACCCGGACCCGACTACACATATGGAGTTACAATATTTCCCTTTATTTTCGTCTTAAAAATGTATAAAATCCCTCGAATTCTTTTCACAGGAATCTCTCTCTCGGCCTCCTTGAATCAATCCATTGAAGGCACTTTATCTCTTTTCTCTTACTAATCAAACAAGGTAAACAATAAGAGATCGTTTGGTTTTTTTTTTCTTTGTTGGGTATTTTTGTCTTATTAAAAACATGCATGTCTTTGGATTGTTAATCTCGTTTTAACATCTGGGTTGCCTCTTGCAACCCTGGAAACTGCCTTTATTTTGTTGTTCAACTTTCATGAATACTTGATGAATGTTAGTACTTGGATCATGGGTTGGCGAAAGTTTGCATAATTCTGTCTTGCAATGTGATATTTTTTATATTCAGTTCTTATTTTGACAATGTAATTAAGCGCAAGTTATTGTTTAATCAATCTTCTGACTGTAGAAGATAGAACAAGTATTAAAAGAAATTTTCAATCTTATTGTAGTTTAGTTGTTTAATAAAAGGTTTATTGATGTCTAAAAATTTGTGATAACTCTTAGTTGAGAAATTTATCGCCAATTTTTGTGTGTGTTAGTGTGTAGTCTTTGCTTTGGCTGGTTCCTTTTTCTTCTCATTGGAAGTGAAAAGCTTGCTGGGTTTACTATAAAGGCAACTAGTTTAATGTCAGTTTAGTAGCCTGTCTTTGTAATGATGTGACTTGAACAAATGATTGATTTGATCATTATGTGCATCTTAAAGGATTTGTTTATCCATGAAGCGAAGAAAGATGAAACATAAGGGTGTTGTTCATAGTGCATTGACTTGTGAGGATATCCTGAGCAATATCCTCCTCCGGTTGCCACCAGAATCTATTTGTAAGCTCATTATTGTATCGAAGAAGTGGTTACACTTGATATGCAGCTCTTCTTTTCGTCACAGCTATTTGAGGCAATGGAAAGTAGGTTTTAATCTATTAGGATTTTGTGTCAGCAACTCCTTGTACCTCGGGAAACCTATAGGCGGGGCTCGTCGACCCCGTTGCGAACCTGCTCTCCCTTTGCTGTCTACTAGTAGAGAGTGCGACGATATGAAGTTTTCTGGGGTCCTCAAAACACTTGGTTACTTCATTGACTCTTCTGATGGCCTTCTTCTTTGTGGTCGCCACCCAAAAGCCTATTTTGTATATGATCCCGTCACCAAGCAACAAATCAAACTTCCTCATCCTAGGGTGTACTTCGAGGAGTTGTGCATGGCGTTTATCGTTGACAACTCTCCTGATGATGATATCTGTTTCAGGGTTATTCGTGCAAAATGTGAAAGCAGATTTGAAGAAACTGATACTGTTACCATTGAAACTTTCACATCAAAGAACACTACATGGAGTTATTCCAAGCTTAAGTGTTCTTCACCTATATCCCTTTCTCCTTGGACTTCGGCTACTGTGATTGGTGGTGTCATCCACTGGTATGCAACCCAGGGGAATGTAGCTATTTATGCCCCAGATCATGAAGAGAAGCGTATTGCTTTGGTTAAACTCCCAGGGCCTTTTGATTTTGATGAGCAAGTTCTTGGGGAGTCTTCAGATGGGTTATTACAGTATGGTTGGAGCTGTAAGGCAGGCCTGGAGATATGGGTTCTTGAAAAAGATTTAGATGGTTATGCATCCTTAGTCTCAAATAACAAACCCTGGAATGGTAGTTGGAGAAAGAGATATAAGTTGAATTTCAAAATAATGTGGAAGAAGAATCCAACAGTTGCGGCAAAACTTGTTGGACGGCCCAAAGATTCTGAAATATTGTCCTTTGTTCCTCAAAAGTCCGAGTCAGTCTTCATTAAAACTGGTACAACCATACTTCTCTATCACTTTGACGGTCAAAAGGCGGAAGTGATTCAGTACCAAGGCCGTGGATCTTCTATCTGTGAATTTTCCAAAGTAACACCCTACTTCAAACGAGCTTGGCCCCATTCTACCTTGTGTCGCAGTGGAAACAGCGCAACATGAATGTATGCCACATGCTATATTCGTGGAATTTTGTAACTATGGTTTACGTGATACTTTTCAAGGCACCTTCTTCCTTTTGTTTAGCTGGCCTAGGGGATTCAAATGTAGTAATTTTGTAGCTATATCCTCTTTTTACTGTTACTGACCAATGTTTTGGTCATTGAGTGGCAGTGTTTACACATCTACTTATTTCTGGAAAATATATGATAAGTTGATCTGTTCATGGTAGTTTTAACTTTTTATGCCAGTCTATGGCTTTGCTCTCTCTTTTATAGGAGAAACTACAAAAGGACTGGGAATTACTGAAACTCTCCCATGTGTGTTTGAATTCAGTTTCATTTTCCAGGTTAGACTGATGCAGATGCAAAGCGAATTTTATCAGAGCAACTGCATTTCTATCCACAAAAAACAAAGTAGCCATCAGGGCACTTTTCATATCTATTTAACTAGAGAGAATATTACAAGAATTATTAATTAGGTTACAGGTGAGGAAGATTATCCCGTTTCTGACTGTTTAAATGCCATGAGTTCATGATAGCCTTGTGACGGTATATGACCAGTAATAAAGTATTAAGAGAAAGTTCAATAATGAACTGAAGAATGTGATTGCATAAATTTGGAATTGATTAGATGGGAAACATTGCAAAATTGGGAAAATCTTCCATGGATAAAATTGTCAGCTAATTATACAACATAAGCAAAAGAAACTTAGCAGCTATGCCAAGTAGGGAAAAAGAGATTCCTATTTCAATCAATGACCTATGCATAGAAAGGAAACTTTGACAAATATTTCTACTGTAAAGGAAAATTAATAAACACCATTAGGACATTCAGAGTTAACAAGGTTGGAAGGTGAATCTACATTTCGGAGAGAAGAGAAAATGACATAGCGAACCAATCCATTGCATGAATCATATGTTCGATTAATCTGAACGCGGCAACAAGAAACTAAAGCCTGAGTTCTCACGAATAAGTGTTGGTGGTTCAATATCAGCAATGTCTATTTGTTCCATTGACTTTGATAGGTCATCAACTGAAAATGGAATGCTGCAAAATGACAGAAGTGAACAAGGTCAGATTATTCCAAGTGATGTTTTCAAATAATCTTGAACACCAATTCATAGGCATCCCAAATTGAGAATATCAGTTTCAGAAACATATGTAACTGCTAACCTTGAATCATCATCCAGCAGGAAGGAGTTACTAACTGCATTGTTGGAATCTTCTGTCATTAACACTCTCATATTGGCTATTACCTAAATGATGACACAAACAAGCAAAGCTCAATTTGTCCCCTCAAAATTGTGTAAAATAATGGAGATATGTCTTTACTGTAGTCTGAGAAACTGCCTGTGTTGAAAAACTTACATCTGTGGACACGCTATGCGTGCCATACTTGTCATCCCAATACATTGTACTGATACGATACAGCTGCTGTATACTGAGGACCTGCAAATGGAAAATGAAGTTGGTTGAGCACTTCAGATCCAGAGAAGATTTGAAAAGTAGTAATTGTTTCAACACTCACTGGGCAGAGATCGTGGCTTATTTCGTCCAGTGTTTTCTTAGGCTTTTGATGGATTACCTATATCAGAAACAGAATACCATTTATGTTAATGCATCACTTTCCTTATTCCTGACTGTCATAACAAGTAACAGAAGCATTGATATAAAGTGCAACAAGAATGGGAACATACTAGAAAACCAATGGCCTGCCTTATATGCTTGAGTTCATCCCAAGCTGAACCTGCATACTGCATTTATAATTGCTTTTAGATTTTGTAAATGCATATCCTAGAACCAGAAAGTTAACTGGGGGAGACCGTCAAATTTACCTCATCAGTTGCCTTGTAACACCAGTGTTCCAACTCAGCCAATCCAGCTTTAACATATTCACCATTACTGAATGAACAGCATTCTCTCCTCAACAAAAGGCTGCAACATAATAGTGTGTTAAAAAGGCATACAAAAAAGTTTTGCATACAGAAGAAAAACTAAGTATAGATCGCTATAAAAGCAGCATGAATGCTTACCTGTTGAATAGTTGAACATTGATGAAGGAGAATATTTGTGTGAATACTTTACGGACTAGGAATGGAGGTACCTGTAAAGAAATCAAACAAAATTAATTTTTATTGAAATGCATCCGAACATAAATAGCAAATGATAGCACTTTTACTCCTTCCTAACTTCTGACACTTTACTTGAAGAAAAGACTCAGGAAACTAGAGTTTGCTTGGGAAGTAAACCTCATGCAGAAAACACATAAACCATAGATATGAACAAAAGGGGGAAAGTGGGATGTCCAACTAACATGATTTGCTTTCAATGTGTTCAGGAAGTTTCCAAGGCTCTTCACAATCCCTTGCCAATGTGCTATCAAAGCCTGCTGACCCGCAGTGTTAGCAACGGATCGTGATGATCCCTTAACTAAGCTTGCTCTGGATGTTCTTGGTGCCTGTATCATTATATAAGAGTCATAAAAGTAGCTGATAATGAGATATAATTGCAAAATATCGGCAGTTATTTATTATTATTTTTTATTTTATTTTTTTTATGATCACTGCCTTCACTCAGTCTGCTATTGAAGATAATATTACCTGGATGCACAATCCAAGCAATGGGGAAATTTCTTTCTTCAGATTATCTCTGATCATTCCATATATCTTCTCCACATATGCTGTAAGCTGCTGCTTGAAAAGCAAAGCTGGGTACTTGGCTTCAACTTGCCGTAAACTATCCACCCCATTGATTCCACCATTGATCATGGAAAGATTGACACCTTGTGGAGTTCCTCGGAAACTCTTTAAAGAAACAAAAGCAACAAAAGTTATTAAATACAGAAATGAAATTCCAAGAATAGCATTACTTGACATCGGAGAGAAAATTTTACTTGAGTCATTCTTCCAAACAAAGTAGCTGATGATGATCTACGGCGTTGTGGAGTCATTCCAGCTGCACCGCTAGCTTTCAATGTTCGCTGCAGTAGCAACAGGAGTGTGGAGGCATTTGATAACCAATAGGCCAGGACTTCATTGTTATCTTGGGTCTGAAATCCAAATGGTAACATTCAGTTCAAAAATCTTTGAGGTTTCTACTAAGAGCTTTTAGAAAAACATCAGTGTGTAAAGCTTGATAATTCAACCTCAATAGCATGGCCTATAGTCTGAATGATCCGATCAAAGACACTGGTTCGCTCAACTTCAAATGATCTCCACTGCAAAAGGCACTTGTATATGATGCATGCTGCAATAGGTCTGTTCCCTGCAAACCCCAAATGTTGTGCAATACATCGAATGAGCAACTCCTGGTTTTCCTGTTGCTTTTCATTCAGTGATTTTTGTGGTTTCTCCTCCAGTTCTGCAGGGTCCCTATGGTTTATTGAGGGGCTGTGCAGATCCTGTTAAAAGCCATTGATCAACAAAAGAAATCAGACAACAATAGAAATCTATGTAATGTAGACCGAGGGTATTTTTCGTGGGGTGCTCTTTACTTACCAGGGGTGTCCTTACTTCTAGATGACCACTCTCAGAACCTCTCTACCAATTATTACACAGCATGTTAATCTCCTCAGTGCTATGAGACAATAACAGTCAAAGTGAAACTTATACGCAAACTCATTGTTCAAACTATACCTGCAAAATCGATCTCGAGCGTCCTGAGAGGAACTTGTTGGGAGCCATAGAAACAGCCTGTTGTCGAAGCACTTTGTTCTCTGATTCTATATTAGTTAGCTTCTCTTCTAGCCTGTTTCAAATTAATCACTTCAGAAAGAGTTCAATAGCAGCAGCAGTATAAACTCATTCATTGTATGTTCTTGAAATATATCATGAACATCTTTACTAAACTATTGAAGTACATTATTCTTAATACAGTACCCTCTCAATGTTTCCTGGAATTGATGAAGCTTTTTTTCTGTTTCTTCCAATTTCTTTTGTCTTTCTTCACTTGTCTCTTTGAGTTCATTGTATTTTGCTTCTACTTCATCAGCTCTTTGCTTTTCTGAGTCCAATGAGGCCTGTGAAATATAACAGCAAGGGTCAAGACAAGCTAATATATTTCCTGCTGATATTTATTTTGAGTCTAAATATCTGTAAAGGGCTCAACTATAGCTTTGAACTGTTGTCTTATCATATAACAACAATATAATGCTGAGGCTTAGAAGTCTTGTATTATGTCGACATATATTCTGTTTCGGACAAATTGTTTATGTCCTATTACTTAATTGTTTATTCAAACAAAGGGGAAAATATTAGTAGAATAAACCACTATACCTTTAGGTTGTCCACTTCTTCTGTTAGAGATTCAATTTTCTTTGTGTCTTCAACTAAAACTTCTTTCTCTTGAATAACAGGAGGCGCTTCTTCAATCGCTTTCTTTGCAGCCTCTTGTTCTTTAATAAGCAATGCATTGGTTTCCTCAATTTTTTTCTCCATTTCTTGCAGTTGATTTTGCATTTTTACGACCTCCTGAGCTTTTGCTTCTTCTAAGTCAGTCTGCAGACATGGTTTCAAGGCATTCCATGAACATATATACAGCAGCATAGAATAGATTTAATCGCTGCAGATGTCAAAAGACTTAAAAACAAGTATAATTCAAGAATGTTGATGTTGAACTTGTTTACAAGATGCATTTTCGCCTTGCTATTATAGAGGCTGCTCACTAGCATACCGCTATTCTATAAATGTGACACAATCTGTCAAGTACAAGAATCATGTTTCATGTCTTAGCAGTTCTGTAGCAAATATTATCTCTCTAAAGAATAAAAATCTTACTCTTAAACGTTTCTCTAGCTGCAAACGCCATGTAAGTTCCTCCACACTCTTTTCAAGCTTATCCTTTGCTTCTTTCAGTGCACCAGTTTCCCTTGCAGCCTGCAAAACAAAGGCACAATGGGAAGCATAAATCCAAAGAAATCACATATTTTCTTGGAAGAAACACCATGGATGAGCCCAAATTTCAAAGACAGCAGTAAACAACATGAATTTTATGGGGATGGTGCAAAAAACTAGCAGATAATTATATAAATAATTTGAAAGAGATTATCCAACACAGACCATTTTGAGCTTTCTAAGCTCTTTTCTTGCAATTCTTCCCCTCCACCTGGTTTGAGTCACTATACAACCTCTCTGGAGCCTCTTATAATATGTGACAGCTCTACGACAGCGCCAGCGAGCCTGAAATAAATTTTCTCAAAAATTTTAGACATGGACTAGTCTCAAATAAGTAGACATAAAGGAAATATTTCAAGCAGCATAATATGATTTAGAATATAACCTGAACCATGGTTGCAGCTTTATTAAGCTTCCTGAATCTAAATTCTTTACGAGCAGCCATTGCCCTCAAGCCTGTCTGTAATACGAGGACAGATACGTGAAGTTTCTTATAGGAGCCTCTAGATTGGTACCTCCGAGCATTCTTCTGAATCTTCAAAGCAGCTGCCTGCCTTCTTATATTATCATATAATAAGCAAGCCAATCTTCCTACAAATTATACATGTGCATTTGAAAATTAGCTTGGGAATGAGGTTAATTAAGAAGTTAGATCTCCAAAGTACAAAAAAAAAAGATATAGAAAGTTAGCAGATATAAAGGAAAAGCTACTGCCTAAACACACCAAAGTGTGCACTTACAACTCAACTCATGCAAACAGATTCTTTGTTAATGCTCACCTCTGCATAGGGACTGAAGGTTTATAGCGGCTGCTCGCACTGCAAGGAATCTTTTACGAGATATATGAGTACGAATCCGGCGCTGTATAATTTTGGCAGCATTACTGAGAACTTCTGCTCTCCTTGCATCTAATTCTGCCATCTGACCAGCCCTCAAGAAGATCTTTGTTTTACCTATCTGCAAAACCCATTTTGAGGTCAATGATAGATTATTATTTACCAATTTGATGGAGTTCCGGTCTCTAAAGCATACAGATGAGAAGATGCTAGAAGACAGATCACAAACAATAATACAGTTCTTACAAGGTGTATGAAATCTGTTGTATTACCTGAAATCCTTTAAGCCCTGCCTTATCCAAAATCTTCTGACATACGGTCTTTTCATCAAAGCTGATTATGGACGAAAAATAGGGAGAAGACCGTCCACATTAATTCAAGTATAACAAGTAGAGTGCAAAAACAAATTGAAAACTCCAATCTCTATTGAAACAGAATTAGACTGCTTTTTTCACAGTAAATTGCAGTTTTAACCTAAAAGAGCTTACTTACTTCCCTTCCAAAGCCTCCGCATTAAGAAGTCCAAACCGGTTAATGAATTCAAAGAATGGTCTCCGAGTAGGATAACCGGCCATACTGATTCTGATTGCCTCTAGAACACCCTACAAGACCAAATTTGAGTTAAAACAGAACAACTGAGAGGCAAAAAGGTAGGAATACTATTGCAAAACCAGTTCAAAACTGAAAATATACAAATGATAATTTTGTACTCACACCACAACGCAGTTGTTGCATGATATTGACATTCTCAAATATGGCAGGTTTGAGTTGGTTATTTGGCTTTACACATCTGATGTAGTGAGGT
This sequence comes from Corchorus capsularis, assembly GCA_001974805.1. Taxonomy (NCBI): domain Eukaryota; kingdom Viridiplantae; phylum Streptophyta; class Magnoliopsida; order Malvales; family Malvaceae; genus Corchorus; species Corchorus capsularis. The sequence continues at coordinate 76,497 of AWWV01011499.1, forward strand.
TCAGTAGAATTTAGTGTTTCCATCAGTGACTGTAATTGTAGCTGCATTGTTTATCAAGAAAGGGTTACTCCTCAAGCTCTTGCAGTATATGACAGTTTATATGAGGCATTAGGTGCGAGGTTTCCAATGATAGTAGCATTAAACTCAATCGAAATCCTGAAGATATAAACTATGAGCAAAGCTACCTTAAAACGAGAACCAATTGAAGAAAACTTGGATGATTTAGATGTTTCTTCTGGAAGTGGGGGGAAAAGGCCTGCTACAAATGTACATTTGGAAGCACTTAATAAATCCTGATGTTCAGGAACCACATAGTCCTTGTTTTTGTCCAAAAATTGATCAGATTGATATAGGACCTGAAAAGCAGTGTTAGTAGAAACATAATCTAAAATCTAAGCAGCAGCTTCAGTTATAAACACTTTTCTGTGGAACTTACTTCTCCAGCATAATGAGAGATTGCGAAATCAGTGCGAGACAGTTTTGGCTTGATGAATCGCTTGTGTACCTTAAACGTCTGATAAAGCTTGTTTGCAAAAGTTTCATGAGTTGATTTTGGGAACATGCTGAAAGATAAATAGGTATAGTTAACAAGACACAGAAATTAACCTGGTCATTAACAAGAAAAGTTTCTGTGCATTAAGCAACATCTAAGCATGGCAAGCACCTTTTCAACTAATAGAAAGTTTTCTAATAGTAAAATTTATAGACAATTGCAGATAAATTTCTTTGAGAAGAAGTATAATAATAATATTTAAAGCAAAACATGAAGGAACAGCATTATACCAAGCTTCATCTAGAAGAGCAATGATTCCTCCAGGTTTCTGCCAAAAGAAATAAAATGAAAGAAAAATTATCATTAAGTAAAACAATTAAAAACATAACAGATTATGGAGTATAGCTTCATATTCCTATCCCCATTTGTTAGAGTTTAAGGCTTGACCAATTGGGTTCAAAAGGTGATTGGAACCACCATATCAGAAAGTAAAGCAATATCGTGAGATGGAGTTACCACCAGCTTTTCCCAAAAGAATAAAGTGACTAGTTATGGGATTGTTTGCAGTAGAAATGGAAAGAGTTAAACCTCATTGACATGCAATGCAAACCATTTAGAAAGTAGACATGCTGGTCTCTAGTAAGAAGATGACATCTACCGTTTTGGTTAAGACAAGACAGTAATGCAATGGTGAATATGATGTCTAGGGGATAACCTTTTCAATAAGGTCCAGAACATCCTGGTTATCAACAAATTCAATGTAGCTCCAATTGATCTGCTCTTTGGTATACTCTTCCTGCTCCATCTTGAAGACATGCTGAAATATATACCATAAACACTTAAATTTATAGTCACTGATCAAAAGATAGCTGAAATAGCGAACATGATTAAGACCTTACCTGATTGAAATGCTGTTGCAATTTCTCATTTGTGAAATTAATACAAAACTGCTCAAAGCTGCACAGAGAGAGTATGGTGAAATGAAGTAACAGGACTTAAACCAGTAAAGGGTAGTTTTCTGCAATATTTTCTGTAGAATGTTCTATCTACTTACAATTTCTTACAAGCATGAAGCATACCTATTAAACTTAAAGCTTTCAAACCCGTAGATATCGAGAACCCCTATTAGAGATTTAGAATTAGGATCTTGTCCTATTGACTTGTTGATTTTATCCACCAGCCTGCAAACATGCAAATAAAGACATTTTAGTATTTTGTCAGAATCATAAATCTCTTGTGCTTTATCAGCATCACTAAGAACTACAAAATATTTCAGCTTATCATGTGAGATATCTCAAATACAAGTGTCTCACCAGTCAAACAATCGCGAATATATAGTTTTAGCCAAACCATCTCTGCTAATTGCAGCACTTTGAGGATCAAGGCTTCTTTTTATGACTTCCTCAGGGGTGATCATAACACGCTTACATAATGCATCTTCCAAGGCCTTGACATCACACCTGAAATAAAGTAGATATTGAATTGTTACAGTGAAGATAGTAGGAAAATGGCCTCCTGACAAGAAGGAAAAATACATACATGAGAAGCTCTGCTGTTGTTTTCAGGTGGAACTTGGCCTGATCATCTTTTGGAACTGATGAGTCAACTTCCTTTCCTTTAGTAAATTCAATATTTCCAATATGAAGAATCGAAGCAACAACTCTGAAAATTGCTTCCTGACAGAGACAGAGAATTGTCATTCCTTGTTTTTTATCATAAAGCAGATTAGACTTGCAGCTGTAAGAGTTATACCTGCTCCTTCTCACTGATGCCAACAATATCCATAGCTCTCCTTGTAGCAAGATAATCATGTGCATCACTTACACCAACCAGTTCGAAGCAATTGGACTGGTTAAGATAGTGAAACGTTTTTGGGCTTCCCAACTTGTATCTCTCAATTTCCTGTTAATACTAGGTAACTTAAGCCCCATGCATAATAAAATGGCTAACATTCACCTATAGTCACAGATGATATCACAAGAAGCCAACACAGTACCTCCTGTGGTGCAGCACAAAGAAGGTAAAAACAATGATAATTGCGCTCAGGGTCAGAAATTTGGCAAACACGAGATCTCTCTAGCAGGTAAGTTCTAATAGCAGCTCCTGATATTCTTCCACTCTTATCGAACTGGATCTCAACAAATTTACCAAAACGACTGCACCAGCATTCATTTTAGGAAATATCAACTTCAGAACAAAATAAACGACATCATAGAAGCATAATGATCAGCAGAATAATTACTTTTGCAGCAAGAAAGATTAGATAAAGGAAATCGCCTGGATTTGTTAGTATGTTCAATGCATGCATAAGGCATTCTCATAGTTGTATCTTTTGTCATTGTTTAATGATCAGTTGTATTCAAAAAAGCTAACTAATCGCCTCCTCCATATCCTTAAATAGAAGTTTCTTACCTAGAATTGTTGTTTCGAACAGTTTTAGCATTGCCAAATGCTTCAAGCACTGGATTAGACTGCATTCAGATAGTATAATTCTCTTATCAGATACAAGGCAAGAAATGATAAAAGGACAGAAAGATAATCAGAAACCATCAAAATCAATCATACTTCAAGAACTTGTTGTTCAACTGTCCGTCCTTCAGTGGCAACTCGACCACCTAGAAAGGCAAGATATCGCATAAGCATTTTCGTGGTCTCAGTTTTACCTGCTCCACTTTCACCACTGACCAGAATAGAATTGCTTTTCCCTTCATTAATCATAGCCCTGATGAATGATAGTCAAAACCTTTTACTTTAAAACTTTGTTCACCGATAATATAAAGCAGAACTAATTATCAAGAGGAGAATAGCAACAACCTGTATGCAACATCAGCAACAGCAAAAACGTGAGGACTTAGTTCTCCAAATGGAGCCCCCTTATATTGTTGCATCATATGAGCATCATAAATATGGGGCAGTCTTTGGAATGGATTGATAGCAATCAATATATTTCCCGTATAAGTCTGCCATCATTGATAATTATACAAATATCAAATTATGAACAGAAATATAAACAAAAAAAAATGATTAGTTTAGATCAAAATGAAAAGGAAGAGAAGCTTACATAAATTTCATTCAATTCATATCTAATTCTCAGATTCTGCAAAACACCAGGCTCATGCAGATAAGATAGCTTTGTCATGTCATCAACTCCACCAGCAGGAGCTTCAACATCTTTTGGATATATTTTGGCTAATTTTGCAGTGATCTTAAAATGTGAACCAAAATACCAAACTTCAATCTCAGACCATATATATCAGCAAAAAGATTAACCAGCTGGAATTATTGCTTTAAATTTAATTCACGGTTTAACTTGGTTTCCTGTTGCTTGCATTAGCTTCTAATATTTCACTAATCATCAGTTTACCAATTCATTTTCTTATCAAAAGTCATTGAAATATATAGCAATTCTCAATTTCCACATACCCTTTTTCCCGTACTAGTCTGAATTTCGGCATTCTTGTCAGCAATTTTTAAAACCTCTCCATCAAGCCAAGCTTCATCTGGGTCTTCAACCCAGACGTGAGAACCTACAATAATATTCACTGGAGTTCCCTGCAATAAAAGTGTCAAAAACGTTAACATGTTGCAGCAAAAGGAAATTGAATCAACAGCTTAATTTGCTTATACCAAAATCCCAAATCACATCAAAAGGAATAATTAAACAGGTCTAACAAACATATAACCATACAGTATACATGCAATGTTGATACTATATATTTGATCTATAAGCTTATAACAAAATCAAATACTACCCAAAATTTCAGATTACCATTTTTATACTTTCATCAATTCGAAACCCGGCCAAGCATAGTTTCCTCCTTCATGTAGAGCATAATTAAGATAAAAAATCTAATCATGCATGTATATGCAATTTCCTAACTTTTCAGACCATTTGGCCTTCTAACCAAAACTGTAACCATGGCTCTTGTAGAAACCAATTACAAGACCCATCACAAGAAAAAAATTAACCCTGTTTGTGATAAAAGGAAAACAACCCAGTTTCCAGAAATGGATTATTACAAGAAAGATGTAGGAATCTGAACATATAAAACACAGAAAGAAGTGATTTAAGACATCAAGACCCAAGTTTTTTTCTGAAAGGGAAAATGATGAAATGCATGCAAAACTTGGTGTTTCTGGGGAAAGTGAGAGAGAGAGAGAGAAGAGAGACAAAAAAGGAAAGAGGAAAAAGAAGAGAAAAGATTGGAGAGTGATTAGTTTGTATGGAATGGAAGTGAATGTTGGGTATTGAGAGACTGACATTATTCAAGAGGACCGTTTAGTTCGGTTTTCTTTCCCCTTTGCTTTCGCGCCAATTCGTGGCTACTAACCAAGTCTTTTCCTTCTTCCCTTTTTTTAATTTTTCCCCACTCTATTTCTTATTCTCTTACAACAATTTCTTTATCATTTTTTTATTATTAATTCATTATTAAACCCAAATTTTACAACTTTAATATAATTAGTCATTTTTAATAAATTAATATGATAATAAATGAGATTATTATAATTGAAACAATAAGAAATATTATTCATAGGGTCACTTTGACAAATTTTATTTAAATTGGTAAGGTTCCGACAATATTATGTCTAATCTTGACAAAATTTAATCAATTTCTATCTAAAATAACTAATTTGTCCTTTTTTATAAATTCCGATGTGGAATTGACCATGTTAAAAGTTCGGAGCCAAAATATCTATCTATATGATATATTGGGGATATGTTTGAGGATCCATTCAATTTTTAATTTAGGAGTGTCATATGTGGAAAATTAAGATGAAAAATATATTATTTTTCTAGTGGCATTATTGCCAAAAACATGTAAGTACATTGAATGTAAATTTATACAAGGCCTATCGTCCAAATTGGGTTTAAACCTTTCCAAATTAACTTACTCAATTTGAGTCTAAACCTTTAAAGAAAACCAAATTGGACCTAAATATTAGCGAATTGCACCAAATTGAGTCTATTTTGGACGGAATTGTGGCAGTCAAACGCACGCACCGTTACTAAAATTTCAAATTTCCGTCCAGAATAGCCCAATTTAGTGCAATTTGCTAACGTTTAGGTTTAATTTGATCCTGTTTAAAGGTTTAGACTCAAATTGTGCAAGTTTACAAAGGTTTAGGCTCAATTTGGACATTAGTTTTGCCTTATTATTGTAGGTAATTCACCAATTAATCTATCAATTTGATGTTTAATAAGAATGGTGCAAAATTGACTAAAAATGGCTCTAGGTACAATTTTGGTTTTTGAACTATCCACAAATGACCATTTCTAACTAACTACATTAGTATATCATATATCATGTCATATGGTGTTAATCAAGTAACCGGACCGGCCAATCTGAATTAAATTGTCTAACAATTAAACTTAGAAAGTCAACTTGTCCCGATTTAAGCCATGGTGATTTTTTCCTTCTTGACATAAATGATTGGATTTTAACCAATTGTTGCTGCAGGGATGATTTTCTTGAAACTCCATGGAGCTACATCTTTATGTTTACAATTTGGACATGAAACTTTAATCGGCTGGCAAATGCCTTAAGGGCAGTGTGTGAAGATCAATGTAGATGGAAGCTTTCGTGGCAATCCAGGTGCTTCGCAGCAGGTGGTGTCCTTCGTGGTAGCAATGAGGGTTGGCAAGGTGGTTTCACCTTTCAAGTTGGTGTCTCGACAATCATGGTGGTTGAATTATGAGCAATTTACCATGGTCTTCTACTTGGTTGGAATAATGGTCATCGAGAGACACTGCTGAAATCTGTTTCTCTTGTTGCTATTAATAAGATTAACACACTAAGCTCTATTAACGGTCCTCACAATAGATTGATCTCCACAATACGTGAACTCATTTCCCATCCTTGGAAGTGCTCCATTAAATACGTCTATCACGAGGCCAACATGTGTGTCGATTGGATGGTCACCCACTTTCATCATCTATAACTGGGTCTCCAAGTCTTTGATACTCCTCATTAGAAGCTCACATCATTGCTTGCAGCTGATGCCTTAAAAATAGTATGGCCTAGAGCCATTTAATCGCTTTCTATGTAATTTTTTGTGTTTCTTTCCCTCATATATGAAAAAAAGTCAACTTGTCCAAAACCAAAGTTAATTAGAAGTCTAGAAGGCAAAGTTGTCACAATAAAACTTTAGGAGCCAATTATCTTTTTAGAAATAATTCGAATGTTAAATCCAAAAAGAATTGTTAATGGTGGAAAGCATAAATTTTATTCTATCAAATAATAACAAAATTGTCAATTTGGTACATTATTCAATTTAAGCAAGAAATGGAACAATACCATACTATTACCAATCTCCCATCACATATGGATAAACATTTTCAACCAAAATTTGAAATGATCGCTGAGCATTGACGTGGCCCACCCTAGCATTTAAGGTCATGTAGGGTCCACATGAGCTTTGCCGTGGAAAAGCCACGTCAATAAAAGTTTACCACGTCAGCAGATATTGTGGAATTTAACAAAATCCATCACGTGAAGGGATTATTGTCTTGATTTTCTAAATTTCAGGGAAAAAATAGCACAATTTAAAGTTCAGCTAGCAATCTGTTCTAAATTTGCAAAAGTCAAGGGGAAGAGTTGCTATTCAGCCAAATGCCTTATTAAAAGGATGCAAAGGATCCATTCACATGATAATTTAAGAATTCACAGTGGAAAAATTCCCATTCAATCCCATTATCATGATAGTATCTAATTTTCTTGGAAAGAACACATGAGCACCGGCTCACAAGAATAGGAAGGAATATTAGATTATATACGAATTAGTTAGTTAGAATAGATTCTGTTATTCACTTGGTGCTGACTCTGAATCATGCTTAGCAGCTGCTCATATTAGGCCTTGGTGAACTGAAACCCTTCATTTGACATAGGAACTTGAGAAACAGACTTTGAAATAGGATCTACAACAGAGATTTTCCCCTTGACATCAATGTGCTCTACACAATTAGCACCAACTTTCTTGAAATTATTCTTTGCCTCATTAGGATAGCCATGCTTCTTGAAACATTTGTCCATAGTGTGTCCTTCCCTCCTAGCACATTTTTTATTATTATACTGAATACTTTGTATATATACAAACTAGGATCATATATATGGTTAACTAACTAACTCCGAAGCTAACCATACAAGTTAACCTTAACTATACAATAACAGAATCTAACTAACTGATTCCTATTTATTTAATCTAATAAGGAATAGGACGCAAGATTTGCAATTCATCTCACATGATCTTTATCTTTGTAAAGTATTCATGCACAAACAAATTGCCTTGTTGACAATTATAGATTTCAAGTTGAGGTTCACATACACGAAAAGAATTTCTTTGGGAGAATCGAGCCTTTAAAAAATTCCAAATTTCTAAAGCAGAATCTAATCAAATTATAGATTGAGCAATTGAAGGTGAAACAGGGTGGATTAACCAAGAAATTACCATGTTGTTACATCTCTCCCAAGCAACAAACAAGGGATGGAGATTGAGCCGATCCATCCACACATTTGACCTTGTTTTTGGGAGAGAAGAGACGTCATCATTGCTCTTTACCACTGCTGATGGAGGAAGGACTGATTAACCAAGAAGCGTGGTTTTCATTCGCACAAAGTAAATTTATATTTTCCAATAGGACATTTCATAATATAATTTATATTGACATCACTATTATCCGAAGTAGGCAATTGATGGTAGTATGAGATATTTTTCTTTATGCTCCTTAATCATCTTATGTAATTAAATATATTGTATTTGTGCATTACCCCTTCTGTTTTGAATTATTGAATTAACATGAACAACAATCCCTCGTGGGAAATAATTTAATGATCATCAATTGAAGTTTAGGTGTTGGAATTTACTTTTAGGATGGGATTTTATCAAAGATTATTAGGCTATATTTTTCTAAATAATTTTTTTACAAGGAGGTAAAGGGAAGTAAGGACTCGAATCTACATCCTAAATAATTCAATTCATCATATGTATTTATGCATGAAAGTGCTGGAATATAAAGTATAAACAAATAGTACGTAAACATATAAATCGAAATCACAAGTAATTTACTAGGAGCTTTTTGTCATGGTTCACTTATGACTTACCTACTAATGAAATTTTCAATTGATGAGAGAGTAATTTCGAATACACCGAAATGGTGTCTAGGAAATCATATATCCCAAATAAAAAAAGAAAAGAAAAGAAAAGAGTTTTAGTTATTTTCCTCGATTGACAACAACCAAGTTTTAGTGTGTATTTCTTTCTTTCTACCAAAACAACCCAATTTTTCATATCTACGTAAGCAAAATTTAAAAGCCCACATTTACAGAGTCCACAAGTATCCTGTGGGCCTTGTTTTCTTTATTTATACTATACTAGAACCTCCCGGTCGCGCTTCGCGTGCGGCTGTTTATCTTATAAATTCTTTTAAAAAAAATTCAGTTAAGAAATGAAATTTTGTTGTGAAATGATAACAAAACAAAGCAAGAGAGTAAAATTGAAGTATGTAAAAGACAAAAGAACAGAGAGACAATAGAATATGGGGAAGAAGAAAATATGAAGAAGGGGAGAAATTGTTCTCATTCATCTTATTCCATAACAAAGTGGTCTATTTATAGGCACATAGATACATCACCATAAATATAAGGGGATGAACTTAGTATATAGGTATATGTGTATGAATGAACCAAGTCATCAATATTCATGCTTTAATTAGATTCATGGACCACAACATACATGTACATTCATAACAAATTTATAATTAATTTATAATTATTTGATAATTTATTTTATATAGAAAAGGGGATGAATGTCTTTTAATTTTTCCAAACTAAAATGAATACAAATATAATAAAAAAAAATTAGAAAATTAACTATTGACACTTGTCAAAGAAACCAAATGCCAAGTGGCACTCAATGATGGTCTTGTACATAAAATTAATAGTAGGTTTAATATAAAAATACGAATAAGGGGTAACTTTATGTTTTCCAGTTGTACCCTTATTTTTAAAACATATTTCCAATTGTATCTTTTTTTAAAACATATTTCTAAATTGCCATTACTAAATAATATTTTAATTATTCCATTATTTTTCTAATCATAAATTATTCCATTATTAATTATAAGATTATATAATACGTATATTAAATTATAAGAAATTCAATTTTACTTTTTGTTTCCAACGTCCTATTTAATTTTGCCTTTTGTCTTTGTTTCCAATCGTTGTATTTAATTTTGCACCCTTTTTTCCAAATATATTTCTAAATTTCCATTATTAAAATTTAGTATAATTTTATTATTTAAAAATTAATTAAAAATTTCAATCTAGACCGAATTATAAGTTTGTCAAATTGATTTTAGTTGATGAACATGTAAATTTCCTTTACTATTATTTTTTGAATTTAATATTTTACTTTTAATTTCAATTTTTAAATGTCAATAAAAAGATTAAACTCACACTAACACGTACAATACTATTGTTAGTGAAGCTTCATCTCTTCGTTATATAATGTTTTGCCATGTTCACTTTGTTCAATTGGAAATTGTTGAGTTATAGAGTAGGTGATATTATGATTTTGATTTTCTTGTCTCTATGTGGTTATCAAAATTTCATAAAATGGTTATTATAATTTCATGAGGAGGTTATCAAAGTTTCATAGTGTGGTTACCAAAATTTCATATGGAAGTTATCAAAATTTCATAGTATGGTTACCAAAATTTCATAGGATCATGTTATTAAAATTTCTTAGGTTAGTTATTGAAATTTCATAGGGTAGTTGATTATGACAATTTTATAAAAAAGTTATCAAAGAGATTATTAAAATGTCATAGCGAGGTTATAAGAATTTCATAGTGTGGTTAACAAAATTTCATTAGGAGGTTACTAATATTTCATGGAGAGGTTATTAAAATCTCATTGAGTGATTATCGAAATTTCATAGAGATCAGATTATCAAAATTTATAGTAAGATTATCAAAATTTCATAGTGTTGTTATCAAAATTTCAAAGAGAGTTTATCAAAATTACATAATGCGATTATCAGAATTTCATAGAGGGGTCAACAAAATTTTATAAAGAGGTTATCAAAATTTCATAAAGAGGTTATCAAATTTTCAAAATGTGATTACAAAAATTTCATAGTGGTATTTCTGGGGAGGTTATCAAAATTTCATAGTATGGTTACCAAATTAGGAAGGTTATTAAACTTTTATCATGGAGTAATCAAAATTTCAGGGGGGATATCAAAATTTCATAGTATTTAGATCAAAATTTCATATGGAGATTAACAAAATTTCATAATGAGGTTATCAAAAAATCATAAGGAGGTTATCAAAATTTGTAGTTATCAAGATTTCATAAGAAAGTTATCAAAATTTTATAGAGAGGTTTATCAAAATTTTATAGGAAGATTTATCAAAATTTCATAGCCAGGTTATCACAATTTCATAGTATGATTATCAAAATTTCAGAGTGTGATTACTAACAATTCATATGGTGGTTTTTAAATTTTCATAATGTGGTTATCAATATATCATATGGAGGTTATCAACATCTCATAGTGTTGGTTATCAAAATTTTATTGGGAAGTTATCAAAATTTCATATTAAGGTCTTCAAAATTCCTTAGGGAGGTTAACAAAATTTCATAAGAAGGTTAAAAAAATTTATAAAAAGGTTCTAGAAATTCCATAGTATCATTATTAAAATTTCATAGGAAAGTTATCAAAATTTCATGATGGGATCATAAAAAATAGTGTAATTATCATAATTTAATAGAGAGGTTATCATAATTTCATAGAAATATTTCATTTAAATACGTTGGATCACGTGCAACGCACGTGAAAGTTAAAACTAGTGTACTATTAATATATAAATAAATGGCTTGTGCCTTGTAGTTTGTGCCATTTGCCAATGAACAACATTTTTTTTTATTTACACACAAGTCCACCTTATTAGAGTCTAATCAGTTAGCTACGTTGGTGGCCACCCACTGGCTAAAAAAAAAAAAAAAAAAGGGTCAGTCAACTACGAAACTTTCTTTACAATGATATTTTTTTATGAAAAATTATACAATACGCCGTCAGTGGAGTTTAGCAGATAATACAATTGGATCCTGAAGGGTGATATGTGTTCCCTAGAAACTAGATTGAAACATTTAAAACTTAATTAATTTAAAAAACGGACATGTGTCAACTTTACAATCCGCTTGTGAAGTCCAAAATTTACACCACCGATGTATCAAATAATCATCATTTTTCTATTTATAATGTGTCTTTAAAGTTTGGTTTAGAATTCTGAATCCATTAAATTTTTAATTCAGGATTGTCATTTTTGAAAAATTAAGATGAAAAATATATTTTTCTAGTGGCATTATTGCCAAAATCATTCAATTTTTAATTTAGGAGTAACATGAATTTTTATAGACATTGAATGTAAATTTATACAAGCCTTATTGTAGGTAATTCACCAATTAATCTATCAATTTGATGTTTAATAAGGACTTATTTATCATTTTCCCCTTTGAACTTGTAGCGTTTGGACGTTTTATCCCCCAAACTTCAATTTTGGACATTTTGCCCCCTGAATTTCAATTTTGGGACGTTTTGCCCCCTCAACCTAACAGTTCCGTCAAGTCAGTGACGTGGCAATGCCACATAGCATTTTTGTGCCACATAGTGGCTACTAATTAAGCATTTAAGTTTATAGCCATATAATGGTCAACTCTACCGTTTCTTCAGGATAAATTATTAGGTGGGACAGACCCATCACGTCATCTATGGGACCAACAAATAATATGAAAACAACTCATCAATTTTCTAAAAAACTCTATCCTAATAATATCTCAAATTTGGGTACTTATCCATTATATAGGATTTGTTTTAAAAGGGGCTAAACCTTGAGCTAAAATCGTGTCTAACTCTAAGGAGTTCATTTGACATAGCAAAATTCTATTGGTTATTCTCATGGATGAAGTGGTGGGTCCGTCCCACCTAATAATTTCTCGTTTCTTCAGTCATCTATAGAAGCTAATTACTTCAACATCCATTAATCCATGGGTTTTTAACCGACCCGGGGCTTGAACCGTCATACATACATATATATACATATGTCAAACATATATCAATTAAAAATGCTTGGTATAATGGTAATAAACTAAAAGTAACTTTTTCAGGGTGAGAGTTTATGAGTTCAAATCCTATCATCTTCAAATATTTTTAATCATTTTTAAACATAAAAAACGGTCCAATCCGGTTCAAATTCGGCCCAAACGGTTTTATCTGGTTATTGACAAAAAAAAAAAACAATAATTCACCGATACCCAGTTCAATCGGTCAGACCAACCAATCTGGTTTCATAAACAATGCATTATTCATCTCTTAAATTAATTTATCAATTTAATAAGTTTCTACTAGCATCACTATTGTCCTGACTACGATTCTCTATTAAATTTATTTTCCACAATCATTGAACTTGTACCAAAAAATAAAAAAGACTAGGATAGATTTTGGTCCTAAACATAAACATAAGATATAGGTTTCTACGATTGGTTGGCCCACTCGTAATTCACAATTGTAACTCAAAGGCACCGGTAGCACTAGAAGTGGGATCTCGAGATCTACGTAGTCGACTATCTTAATCCGTGCGTTATTTATGCACCCGGTTGCGACTACTGCTACGACTAGTGTTACGAATTAAATATTTGTTAATGATGCATAATTATCTTCTATTTTGAAGTTTTGAATTGACATGAACAACAATCTCTTGATATAATTTTATTATCATTAATTGCATTTTAGGGATGGGAATTCATAAATGTAATGTGATTTTATTAAAGATTATTAGGTTATATTTTTGTGACTATTTTTCTAAATAATAATTCTTTTATTTCATAAGGAGGGAAGGGAGAGGTAAGGATTAGAATCCACATTCTAAATAATTCAATTTATCATATGTGTTTATACATGGGAATGCTCACATAAACATAAATAAATGGTAAACTTTCATAAATCGAAAAATCACACATGAATCACTGAGTTGATTTTGTCATGATTCACCTGTGACTTGCATGAAATATTCATTTTATGGGGTGGTAATTTTGAATACACCAAAATTGTGTTTAGGAAATCATAGATCGCAAATGATACATCAAAAAATGAGAAAAGAGTTTTATTTTATTTTTTTTCCAGAAGGAAAAGAGTTCGGTTATTTTCTTCGAGAACAACCAATTTTTTAGTTTTTATTTTTTTCCTTTCACCAATACAACCAAAATTTTCTTTATATATAAGTATGAAAAAATTTAAAAGGCCCATCTTTACATAGTCCTCAAGTGTTTACTTGATGTTAATGAAGTGGGCTTTGTAGACTGTAGTATGCCATTTGCCGTTAAGCAATTTTAAAGTTTAGTCATTTTTATTTTTTTGGCACAAATTTAAAAGTTTAGTCTAGGAATTCAAACCGAGTTGTTAGTTCAACTGGTAGGTGTACCGTGTCTGAACTGTGAGGTCCTGGATTCAAGTCTCACGGAATGTGAGTTTAGTTTGTAATTTGTTTATTTGTGTATTTGGTAGGTAGATGGTTTATGGTAGTTTCTTAGTTTGAGTTGATTTCTTATTTAGATGTTTGGGCATATAGAGATTTATTCTGATTGTAATGAGATTTCCTTTGAGGCGGTTACGGAATTTTTCTCATTTTCTTATTTTTTTCTTCAATCATTCATAGAAGATTTTGGTTTCATTTACCATTTCTCTTTTGATCTTTACTATGAATTTGGTAATGTGCATATAGGACTCATTGTGAGAGCTTTTGTATTGTCTTTGTACAATCTTCCAATCCCTCGTTCTTATTTTTCATCTTTTAATTTTTCTTTTAATCCCTTTTCCTTGTTAATAATGGCTGATGATTTGAACAATCTTTGAGTTAAAATCCCGTGCCATTTGGATTGTTAAGGAAGAACGTAACACTAAGTTCTTCCATCTCCAAACAATGGTGCGACGGAACCGCAATGGGATTAGCAAGCAGATTATTGATTATTAGGGGTGGGATCGCACTGCCTTCTTGAAGGAACTCAACTTCCAAACTGGAAAGAGCAGCACGTATTGGATCAAAAACTAGGTCTTTATCAAGTCAGGCATCACGACGTGTGGGAGGCAAACGTGATCAGATTGAAGGAGATTTAGATGTTGGTTGTATTGACTTGCAGTTTGGGTCATTGTAAAAATTAAAAAAGAACATAAGATTGTCTAGTTTAAATTTAGTGAGGGTACATACTTTGTTTGGTATGGAGTCTTTACTTTATGCGTTATGTAACTCTCTCTTTCATATCAATTCAAGT